>PVKN010013403.1:0-19947 GCA_004027915.1 Capromys pilorides | reverse complement strand
GCCAGCGCCACCACCAGGGCAGGCTGAGCCAGCCACAAAATAAATAAATAAAGAAACAAACAAACACAACAAGCAAACAAATAAATACATAAATAAATAAAATTTAAAAAAAAAAAAAAAGATTGTAGTATTGAATATTAAATTTTTCATGTCCATTAAGGTTTGTCTTACATAAGCTGCTGCTCCCGTGTTGGGTGCATATAATTATTCTCTTAAAACTTGGAAAAAATCATGCTAGGTGATCTTCATGGCTTGGTACATTTTTATTGTTCTTAGATTCTAATGTAAATGTATTTCACAGTGCCACTTCAAATGAGTAAACACAAAACATAACAAGAAGAAGTATTAAAATTTATTATGGTACATAGTAAAAAAAAAAAAAAAAAAAAAAGGATAGCTACCCTTGCTTTTTTCTGGTTTCCTGTGGCATGGAGAATTGTTTACCATCCTTTGAATTTCAGTCTGTGAATTTTCTTTTTGAGTTAAATTTGTTTCCTGTATGCAGCATATTGTTGGATTTTGTTTCTTAATCCCCTCTGCTAGTCTGTTTCTTTTGATTGGTGAATTGAGACCATTTACATTGATGGTTGTAACTAATATGTATTGGCTTATCTTTGTCATGTCATTTTCCTGCTATAGATTCTGTACTGTTTCCTTCTTTTTAATTACTTGCTCTGTTTGGTGATTCCTTTCTGTTGTTCTTGAAGCTGTGGCTATTTCTGTCTCTTTCTAGAATATCTGTCAGTACTCTTTGTAGGGCTGGCTTGGTGGTCATGAATTTGTTGACTTGTTCTTTGTCATGGAAAAATCTTATCATGCCATTAAATTTGATAGATAGTTTTTCAGGGTACAGCAATCAGTGTTGGAAGTTATTTTCTCTCAGGACCTGAAATACTTCACTCCAAGCTCTTCTGGATTTGATAGTTTGTGCTGAGAAATCTGGGCTTTTCATTGTAGGTGATCTGTTTCTTCTCTCTAGCAGTTTTTGGTACAGGGTCTTTTTAAAATTTTTATTTTATTTTATCTAAACCTCATTTATTTATTTGTGTTATGGCTGGCTCAGCCTGCCCTGGGGGTGGGGGTGGGGCTGTATGTGGTGCCAGGGAATGAGCTGCAGTTCCTGCGGTTGCCTAAACTTTCCTAGGCAGGCGCTTTAGACCACTGAGCCATCTCGGCGGCCAGATACAGAGTCTTACTACGCAGTTTGGACTTATAGTGATCCTCCTATTTCAGCCTCCCCAGCACTGGTGTTACAGATGTGCACCACCAGGCCTGTTTTTAGTGGCTGGCAGGGTGCAGGGCCAGCATGGCACGGAGTACTGGGGATCAAACCCAGCTCCATGTGCTTGCCTAGGTAGGTACTTAGACTGATGAGCTATCTCTACAGCCCTCTCAAGCAACTTTTTGTTTTGTTTTGTTTTTGTGGGACTGGGGTTCAAACTCACAACCTTGCACTTGCCCAGCAGGCACTTGTTCTATGGAACTATCTCCCCAGCCCCAACTTTTAATATTCAATTCTTTTGCTCAATTTCTGAGATCTTGATAATTATGTGTCTAGGTGTAGATTTATTGTGGTTATGGCTGGGTGCAGTTCTATATGCCTCCTTACCTGTATGTAAGATTCTTTCCTCATGTTTGGAAAATTTTCTGCTAGTACTCCTATAAATAGTCTTTTTATGTCATTTGTGTTATTTCCTGCTGTTTCATTGACACCTGTTATTCTTGTATTATATTTCCTTGCATCATCTTGTAGCTGCTGAATTGTTATTTTCTGGTTCCTTGTTAGTTTTTTTTTTTTTAATTTATTTATTTATTTGTTTGCTTGTTGTGTTTGTTTGTTTCTTTACTTATTTTGTGGCTGGCCCAGCCTGCCCTGGTGGTGAGGCTGGCGCAGCATGTGGTGCCGGGGATCGAACTGCAGTCCCTGCAGTTGCCTGAGCTCTCCTAAGCAGGCGCTTTAGACCACTGAACCATCTCGCCGGCCTTCCTTGTTAGTTTTAAAAGATCTTTCTTTTTACATTCATTAGCTGCAGTGCTGTGTTAAAGGTCTGAAAGACTATCTTCAGTTCTGTTCAAGTGGCTTTGCCAGCTTGAGTTCTTAATTTCCTGGATAGCTGTTTGAATCTGTTTCATGAACTCTAATTCTTTCCTATGTTGTTCACTCACTGTTTCCATCATTTTTCTATTCTCCTCTATTTTTTAGTCTACGTCTTATTTAGCTCTGCTGAGCAGTTCTTTCATTATTGTTGTCATTTCTTTTTTGACCTGAGAGATTATTTCTAATCTTATTTCTTCTGTAGCCTGATGGACTTTTTTTTCTCTTGCTATGATTGCAGAAACTTCAGGTGTGTGATTTCCAGGTGTGTGATTTTTTTCTGCCCCATCTCCTGGATTTCTTCTGGGTGGGCTAGAGGATTGAGATTGCCTTTTGTTCCTGCATTTGGACATTTTTGAAGCTCCCAGTAAACACCCAGACTTAACAGTGGTGGGAGAATGGTAGGGCGTGGGTCAGTAAGGTTTCTGCCATAGTGGGAGGCAAGGTAGGCCTCACCAAGGTTCTCACTACTGGGTAATACTCAACAAAGCTTTGGTGTAGATGGTAGGTGTGGGCCAGATTCACCAGGATCCCATAGGCCACCCAGAATTCTCCTAAGTTTTTTATAAGATTGGACAAATGCCACCACAAGCTCCATGCCTGCACACTGGGGGCCAAGGAACACAGCTCAACAGAGTCCTGCAACTGCCTAGAGCCCTCCAAAGTTCTTAAATGGTTGCACCAGGTGTCAGGAAATCTCCGCTCCTGTGTGCCTGGCCCACAGATCGCAGCTTGCCAGAGTCCCGTGGGCAAGCACCGCATACTGATACATTATTATTAACTAACATGCATAGTGTATGCTTGTTTTTACTCTTTGAGTTATATATTCTATGAATTTTGACCTAATTGTGTCATGGGGGCTGGGGAAATAGCTCAGTAGAATAAGCGCTTGCCTGGCAAGTGCAACGGCCTGAGTTTAATCCCTGGTCCCACCAAAAACAAAAAACAAAAAATTAATTGTGTCATGGAACCCTTTAGCATCATGGGCTCTAAAAACCCCAAGTCACCTATCCTTTCCCACCTCCTGCCCTAGCTTCTGGCAAACACTGATTTTTTTCACTGGTTTTATTTATTTATTTATTTATTTATTTATTTATTTATTTATTTATTTTTGCGTGACTGGGGTTCGAACTCAGGACCTTACACTTGCTAGGCAGGCACTTGTGCCACAGAGCTATCTCCCCAACCCACTGGTTTTAGTTTGACCCTCTTCGGAGTGTCATATGGTTGGAGTTACTTGGTATGTATGTAGCCTTTTCAGGCCCTCTCAGTGTCACATGTATTTAACGTTTCTTCTCCTTTTTTTTTTTTTTTTTAGTAGGGGTCTTCAGAGTCTACAGGCTCTCAGAGTCTCACTATATAGATCAGACTTGTAGTGATTCTCCTGTGTCCAGCCTCCCAAAGTCCTGGAATTACAGGTACGTGCCACCACGCCCAGTCTCAATCACTGTCTCAGTGCGCCCCAGGGGCAGGGCAGGCACGCATGTCAGGAATCTAACCCTGGCCACTGTGTCTGCCTAAGCAGATGCTTTAATCCGCTGAACTATTTGGCTGGCCTCTCCTCTTTTTTTTTTTTTTTTTTTTAAATAGTCTCGCCACAGGCTGGCTTTGAACTCACTATGTAGGCTAGCCTCAAACTTGCATGGATTCTCATGTCTCAGTCTCCCCAGTATGGGATTATAAGTGTGTGCCACCATGCCCAGACTTAAAGTTTCTAATGGGCTAATAGTTGGTTTCTTTTCAGCACTGAATAGTATTTCATTGCCTAGATGTATATGCCCTTGCTGTATACTAAACATTGGTGGAGAGCCCACAGACCCTGAGGGACTAAGGAGGTGACTAAGAGTCAGTCCAAATCTTAAAGGCATCTCTTCTATTTTTCCTTTGAGACGGAGTCTGTTTGTGTTGCCCAGGGGCTCCAACCTACTTCCTGTCTCAGCCTGCCAAGTGGCTGGGATGAGCTGCAGGCCACAGAGCCTGACTTTACCTTTGAGCAACTTCAGGTCAGGGCGGGAAGTTGCCCCCACACCACCCCAACTGATGAGCTCCAACATTAAGGCAGACAGGTTTGAGCCTTCCAAGTGGGGGACCTCAGCAGTCAGGAGGAGAGTTCTTGGCAGGCTGGGCAGAGGAAGAGCACAGCAGGCCTGAGGCTGAAGCCACAGCCAGGATCAAGGAACGCTCTGCAGCCTTAGGTGCTCTTGACTTGCTTTTATTTCTGCAGTGCTGGAGACTGAACCCAGGACTGTGGCTCCCAGTGTTTTTCTTAGTTTTTATTTTGAGCCAGAGTCCCACTGAGTCTCTAAATGCCGAGGCTGCATTTGAATTCATAACTCTCCTGCCTCACCTGGAAGGGCTGGGAGTACAAGCCTGCCCCACCCACCCAACTTTGTTCTTTGCTGTATCCCAGGGATTGACAGGGAAGAGAGAAGAAGTGGGATGAGCTTAGCTCAGATTGGGCCAGCTCCTCTGTCCACAGGTGCCCTGGGTAGCTAGGGACACTGGTGCCCTTGTTAAGTCCAATCTCAGCCACCTCAGGTCTTTAGTTAAACCCTGTGTATAACACAATTCGCCTTAAATAATGTAATATTACACATTTTTTATGAGTGTTTTTTTAAAATTTATTTATTTATTATTTATTTATTTATAGTATGGCTGGCTCAGCCTGCCCTGGAGGTGGGGTTGGTGCAGCATGTGGTTCCAGGGATTGAACTGTGGTCCCTGTGCTTGCCTAAGCTTGCCTAAGCAGGTGCTGAGCCATTTCGCTGGCCCAATATTACACATTTTTATTGTGATAAAATATACATAAAGGGCCGGTGAGATGGTTCAGCGGTCTAAAGCACCTACTTAGGAAAGCTCAGGCAACCGTAGGGACTGCGGTTCAATCCCTGGCACCACATGCTGCGCCAGCCCCACCACCAGGGCAGGCTGGGCCAGCCACAAAATAAATAAATAAAGAAACAAACAAACAAATAAATAAATAAAATTAAATTTAAAATATATATATATATATATATATATATATATATACATAAAAAGTTTGCTGTCTTGACCTTTTTTTTTTTTTAATTAGAACTGGCTGTTGAACCCAGGGAGCACTAAGCTCAATTCTTACCCCTTTAAAAATTTTATTTTGAAAACTCAGTTGTTTAAAGCCTGATTGGGCAAACTCAGTCAGGCTCAGGGGACAGTAGTCTGATCCCCAGCCCCACATCTGCACCAGGCCCACCCTTAAGCAGCCTGAGCCAGCCAAAAAAAAATTTTGAGACAGAAACTCACTAAATGGCTTAGGCTGGGCTTAAGCTTGTGATCCTCTTGCCGGGTTGACAGGAGTAGGCCACTGTACATAGCTATCTTGATCTGTTTTTTTTTTTTTTTTTTTTTTTGTCTTTTTGAGATAGGGTCTCTCTATGCAGTTCAGGCTGGCCTAGAGCTCACTTTTGTAGCCCAGGCTGGTCTCGAACTCGCACCAGTTCTCCTGCTTCAGCCTACCAAGTGCTGGGATTACAGGCGTGGGCCACCACGCCAGGCTATCTTGACCATTTTTGGTGTACAGTTGGGCATACTCACACATCTGTGTCGGCCTGTCCACCACCTATCCCCACTTCTTGCAAACATGGTCTTGGTCCCCTATAGGCACTAACACCTCAGGCTTCCTCTGCCAGCCCATGGCAACCCCCATCATCAGATTCCCTGCTCTCAGTACCTGAGTGGAGTGGCACAGAAAGTACTTGCCCCATCAGGTCTGGTCACCATTTCCACAGCACCTGTTCCACGCTATCCCCCAGTGATGCATCATTTTGGTTTCTCTCCTTCTCTTCCTGCCCTGCTGCCAGAAACTAGCCCTCCCACCTTGGCCAGCTCCTGCCTCTGACTGTCCTCCGGGGCCTATTGTATAAATGTGTACAAAATGCTAAAATCCCTCCACTGCCCCTCCTGCAAGTGTTAGCAGAGCTATCCATTCATATGCAGAAAGCTCTTCTAAATATTTTAGCGTGCACATAGACTCACAGGACTGTATTTTATCTTTTGTTTTGTTTTGCAGAGCTGGAGAGAACACAGTCGGCATGCTAGACTGGTGCTCTGCTACCGAGAGGTGTGTCTCAGGCCCCATCTTTTGTCGATTCATTTTTAATTTATTGGATTTTTGTTCTGTTTTGTTTTGAGTGCTGGGAATGGAACCCAGAGCCTTATGCATGCTAAGCACATGCTGTATCTCAGAGGTACACCCCCAGCCCCATTAATTCTTTTTAAAAATGGCAAATAAAAATGGCAGAAAGAAATAAAAATAAAAATGGCAAATGGGTTAAAAAAATTCAATGGATCTGTCTTGAATATTTTAAGTTGCTCTAACAAAATACCTATGGCTGAGTGATCAGTAAAGAAAAGAGGTTTATGAGCTCAGAGTTCTGGAAGTCAAGTGTACAGTGCTGACATCTGCTCAGATCCTGTCAAAGGCCATGGGTGCAGGACTGGAAAAGGATGTGGGTGCATTGAGAGGGAGCAGGTGGAGTGTGTGTGTGTGGGGGTGCGCTGAATACCAGTGGGTTCTTGTGGTCATAACCAAGTCCCAAGAAACTTAACTGACTCTCATGAGACCAAATCCTGTCTCAAGAAAACTCCAGGGGGTACCAGGAATCAAACTCAGGACCTTGCGTTTTCTGCATCCTCAACCCCTATAAATTATTTTTGGAAGAGTAACTAAAATATAAAATGCATTTGAAAGAGTTTAAAAAATTAAAGTTTATTGAAAGTGTTAATGTTCAAATATTTGACCAATCTTACATACCTATATCTATTAATCTAAACAGATTTGATGATGAAAACATGTAACACAATCATTGTTAAATTTTTGTTCTTGTTTTGAAAATCCTGTACTATATGTACTCTTGCTTGTTACTGTTTTTCTATCTTTGTTTCTGCTATTTTTACTCTTTAAAATAAAATTTTAAATATTAAAAGAAAGAAAACTCATCCAGGCTCTGAAGACACGAACTTATTCGTACAGGAGTATCCTAGTGTCATCATGGACCTTGGGAAGATGAGTCTTAGTGAAGTTCTAGCTGGACACAAAGCTGTAACTTCCAAATATTTCACGTACTGTGGTTGGGAGGACCAGGAGTCGGGGGCTGGAGGTGGAGGAGGCCAGCAACCGGGAATTGGAGCCAGCTTTCGTGGCTTGCTTTTCCCTATGTCTATGAGCAAGACATTTGGTTTGGTTTTTGCAACCTGCTTCAGCATTTGCTGCTGAGCGCATACCGGCCCAGGCTAGGCCCCAGGTGACTTGCCTTGTAGAGATGCCGAGCCACTTTCAGGTTCAGACTCTTTTTTTTTTCTTCTGGGACTGGGGTTCGAACTCACAATCTTGCACTTGCCAGGCAGGTACGTGTGTCATGAAGCTATCTCCCCAGCCCCCAGGCTCAGACTCTTATTACTTACAGTAGCAGCATGAGGAAGATTAGCCAAGTGGCCCAGCTCCTTGAGTCCTTGCCCCACACTGGCATGGAGGACATTGGAATAAAAGGGAAGAGCAGGCTGTCACATGAGTCGTGTGTGCCCCTGTGGCCCAGAAGCTTATTCTAGACTGGCTGTGTGACTCAGCTTAGGGTCTGCGGTGAGCAGGGAGGAAGCTTCAGACCTCAGGAGCACAAGGAAGATGAGATGAGGAGCACCCGACAGTTCTCCCAGGGCAAACCATGACCAAAGGGACCTCAGAATGTGGAACCAGGGATTGAACTCAAGCCCTTGCTCTTGTCAGGCAAGCACTTATTCTACGGAGCTATCTTCCCACTCCTCTTTTTTTGAGGTAGATTCTCCTTAGGTAGATCAGGCTGGCCTTGATCTCTCTGTGTGGCCCAGGCTGGCCTCAAACTCACAGTGATCTTCCTGCCTCAGCCTCCCAAGTGCAGGCATTATAGGTATTCATGTGCCAGCAGGTCTAGCATTTTTTTTTTTCTGCTGCCAGGATGGAACCTGGGGCATCATGCACACTAGGCAAGTGCTCTGCCACTGAGCTGTCACCCTAGCCCAGCAGTGGCACATTCTTCAGCAGTTCCCTGCTTCCAAGCTTCCTTGTTGGGAATGGCACAAAGGACCCAAGAGGGCAGCTTAAAAGGCAACCATTGTGGCTTCCACACCAGAAGTCGTGGTGGCTTAACATGAGCAGTGGTCATGAGTGTGAGAAAAGTTGACAGATCTGCAATTTTATATAATAGGTGTTGTACTGGTTGTACTATGTCAACTTGAGAAGTTTAGAGGTTTAGTTAAGAGACTCAGTAGGGAGCCAGGATTCTTAGTTTGTAAACATCCTTATCCTGTGCAAGGAGGGCATGGACGTTGTGTGAGTTCTGCACCCCCACCCCAGGGCAGCTTGTTTACAATATAAGGAGGGGAGAGGCTGGCTGGAAGCCACAGCTGCTGCCCTTCCCTTCGCTCTTCACTGTTTTCTGCCACCATGAGCTGCTGCCCTCTGCCATGTGCCACTCTCCCTGGGAGCCAGTCGAGTATGGACTGAAACCTCCACAAATGGGGAGCTAAATAAACCTCTCCTTCCTTAACCGTTTGAGTCCCAAGCAACACGAACACGCTGCTGAGATTTTATGTTGAGAAAACCCAGCACATTTCGAACACTGTGGACAACTAACGGTACGTTACCGATTGTCGAAGTCGCGCGCTCAGATTTACTGATGCAAGTACACCGAGATATTGCTTTACTCTTAACTGTTTCCTTGTAGATTATGTATGCATTTAAAACCATGTGGTTTATGTTAAAGGCTACCTTTTTCCAATATTTAACTGATCTTCGTTCATCGAGATAAGTATACAGCATTTAATCGGATTCATCGATGAAAAATAAAAAAAAGCGCTATCGTGCTGCTTGGTATTTCTCGACATAAAATAAAACAAGCGCTATCACGCTGTTTGGGTCTTTTTGTACTCATTTAGAGAAAGCGCGGTTGCGCTGTTTGGGATTCTTCAACAGTGTTTTTTCAATATCCCCCTGGGACTCAAAGGGTTAATTTTGGGTGTCAGGCATTTTGTCCCAGCAAAATACCAGGAAGGTAGGAACCACTATGTCAGATCTGTTGATTTTTTTCTGGAGATGCCAGAAAATTGGCTTCTGATGGGAAAACTTTCAAACTGAAAATATTGGCAACTGGCTCAGAAAATTGGAAGCACTCTCGAAGGCGACACGGGTTTGTGCTTTTGTGCTGGGCTGGGCCCGAGTGACACTAGTTCTCAACCTCTGGTTGATGCTGCACTAGTCTCTCTGCACAGGAATTTGTGCTGCCACACCTGTCATTTGTTCTGTTTACCAGTTTACCACATTGTTGTTATTTTACTTTCTAAATCTCTGTGGTTTAAGAATACATAGAGAAGTTTTTTGTCTTCTTAAATGAAAGAGTACACACGTAACCAGACTCAGAGGTGCAAGGGAAGTCCTGACCTTGGAAACTTGGGAGACTGGGCCCGCATCCCATTCTTTATTTTAAGGCCAAGACCTCTTACATGATGGGATTCCTGGGAAAGGGAATAAAGGATTTTATTTTACAATTTTGAAGCTCTGGGAATAGGCTGATTTGTACTAAAGTGCAAAGGACTGGGTGTGTAAGGCAGGGCAGGGAGAAAACAATGAAGTACTGAAAGTAAGAAGGGAGCTACCAACAGGGGTACCCATCTAGCTTCATGTAAAGTGAATAGGAAGCAAAGCCACCAACCACCCATGCTGAGGAGCAGGTCACCTATGCCAAAGGAGCGCACCCTGGAAATTCCTCCAGGGGTGAGAAATGTTTCCCTGACCATAGAGACAGCAGAATCAACAAGGGACAAAACAGAGGCCGGGGGCACAGCTCGTTCCCTTTCTGGCTTTAGATAAGGGAGGTGCTGAGCTCCCCGCAAAAGTCTGTGCTGAGGGCACTCACGTATTCTGAATGGTCAAACTGCATTTAGTGAGTGCCTAGCACGTGCCAGGAGCTGTGCTAAGCCCTGCATTTGCCTCCCTCCCCCTTAACCCTGCTCAACCTGCAAGAGGGCTCTTGCTGGAAGAGACAGTGCCCAGTGTGAAACGGATGTAAGCACAAGCCTGCGCTTCCAATTCTACTACTGGCCTGAGCTTTCTGCCCTCTCCACCCTGGGCCAGGCAGAGCCAGTGTGTGTGTGTGTGTGTGTGTGTGTGTGTGTCCCCTCACTGCACAGGCTCTAGGAATGCCGGTCCTGCTTCTTAGGCATTGTAGGCCCCTCCCCTTTATACTTTGCCTTGCAGAACCCGCCCTTAATGCTGACCTGGCTGGTGCCTCTCTGCTTGCGTTTCTCCCAGGCTAAAGACTAACGTGCCCTGGAACACTAACTAATAACCCAGGCATAAACCAATGATGAAGGTGCTGGACGGGAAAGGTTTTAAAGTGTGACTTTTCCAGGCCATTTGTCTGGGTTAAAATGGCCCAGACAATGCAGTTTGATTTCTGAATGTGAAAGTGATTCATGCCCTTCATAGAGAAGTAGAAGATACAGAAAACTACAAAGAAGGGGGAAAAATTCATGCTGCTATCTGAGATAATCACTATCAATATGTTCAGAGGATTCCCGCCAGTCACTTTCATATATATAATGCTTTAAATGTATATAGATATAGATACAATTTTATAGTAGAGTGGAGACTATTCTAGAAATATACTCTTTGCACGCACGACATTTTGGGACTCCTTGGAGGTAAGGTCCTTCTGGGTGGGATAGTGATATCACAGAAGAGGGGGAAGGGTTGTTTAGCTGCAGGTCCACCTGGGACACTGCTGTTCCCTGCCACCTACCCGGAGTGGAAAATGACACCATTGATGTGGGGCGACATCGAGGTAAACAAGATCCTTCTGCCACCCTCGTCCATGTCACTCACCAGTCCTGGGGTCCAGGGTGCTTCCTGGTAACATCTGCCTGTGCAACAATGGCCTTTGGTCATGGCACCTCTGCCCTATTGTGAGCTGGGTCCCTATGGCCACTACCTCTGCCTCACTGATTTACTCTGTGTGTGTGTGTGTGTGTGTGTGTGTGTGTGTGTGTGTGTGTAGGGGACATCTTGTGGAGTGACAAATCGGCTGGCTCGGCTCCTTGGAGCAATCCTGGTGGGGCCAGGGCACCCTTGGCTGAGGTACTTCGTGAACCCTGAGAATAAGCTGCCATTTGGCTGTTGCCAAAGTGCTGCTGACACCCACGAGCTGTTTTCCTAGAAATAAATATTGATTTGTTCTGAGATCTGTTTTCTCTGTGACCCAGGGTTCATGGAAACAGGATCAAGAGCTCAGGACTGGCCATGAAGCAGGGCCATGCGAATGTTGAGGAGATGCAGGCTCCATGGGGCCCGGTAGGTATGTTCCCTGTCCCTTCCTCCACGCCCTGACAAAGATCAAACTTTAGAAATGTGTGACGGTTGGAGGAGGCCCTGCTAAGCCATAGTCACTTGAACTGGTCAGACCTGGCTTAGGCTTCCTTTTCTGACCATGGCAAGAACACCTTGGGCAAGTTACTTTACCTTGCTAGAGTCTGCTTTCAGTTATGCATCTAGCATCTGGTATGGCTTATATCTGGATGTCCCCTCCACCTCAAGCCTCATGAGGCCACTGGTGGGGAATTTTGAAGGTGGCTGGATTAAGGTATATGAATGTGGATTAAAGGTGTGATTTGGAGATTAAGGGTGTGGATAATAGAAGTCCTACCCTGGGTGTGGATGGCACCAATCAATAGGCATATAGCCTGTATGGAATATAAGAGGACAAAGGGAAGACAGGCTTGCTGCTGCTACTGCTGCTGCTGCTGCTTGCTGCCTTCTGCCTGCCCTGCCACGTCATGAACCATTTGTTTTCTTTTCTTTTTGTCTTTTTTTTTCTACAGGATCTCACTAAGCAACTCTTAGTGATCCACCTGTTTCCTGCCTTGAAAGCGCTGGGATTACAAGCACAAGCCACTGCGCCTGGACTCCATGGCCAGCTCAGCACGCTCGAGAGCGGGGCCAGCGTGGCAGGCAGGGCCAGGAACCGAACCCTGGCCCCTGCACTTCTCTAAGCAAGCGCTTAATCCGCTGAGCTAAACCGCCGGCCTCCATTTGTTTTCTATAATGCCCCTCTAACATGCTGCCCTGCTTTGGAGCCAGCCCGGTGTGGGCTGAAACTTCTATAAACTGTCAGCTGAAATAAACCGTTTCTCCTTTAACTTTGGGTATTGGGTATTTTGCATCAGCAAGCAGAAAAGTAACTAAGACATTCTCTCTCCTGTTGTGCCTGAGACCCCGTAGATGCTCAGTCAGTAAAAGATCACTACCTCAGATCATGTCTGAGGGTTACTTCTCAGGGCTTGTAGCAGCAAAATCCACCACAGCTTGCAGAGGGGCCCTGAAGCACAACAAAATTGAGCTTGCAGCTAGATTGAGCTGGAGGGTTAAAAGAGGCCTCCCATCTGGGTGGGGCCACGTGCTGGCTGGTAGCTGGTTGCTGGTGGCTGGTGGCCTGGGCTCTCATCCCTGTGACCACGGCAACTCCAGCTTCCTGGAGGAAGACAGCTGCACAGCAGGAGGGCGTGTTTCCAGAAGATGGGCCTTAATATGCAAATAGCTATCTGCCTCCATTTCTTATCATGTGTCACTGTCTTGTTGACCAAGGAAGTCATATGGCCAAACCCGCGTGGGAGGACTTTGCCAAGGAACACATACTGGCAGCCATGGTCCCTAGGGTGCTGATCGTGTAGTAGTCCAACCTCCAAGGCTTACCTGGAATCCCACAGCTACTGAATAGCATAGCTGGGACTCGAAATCAGGCCTGCTTGGCTTCCAGATCAGGCTCCTTCCTCAAGGCTGGTCGCAGTTGACATTGGTGGCCTCACATCCAAGTCTCACAAGGTGATTTTCCCTCTTGGCTCCAGCCCACTCCTGCTCTCCTTCACATCCGTGTCCTCTCTTGTTCCCTACACAAGAGACAGTACCTTTGTTATCATGTTCCTCTCTCTCTCTGTCTTTCGTTTTTTTGAGATAGGCTCTTACTATATAGCCTCCGCTGACCATGAGCTCAAAACAATCCTCCTGCCTCAGCCTCCTGAGTGCTGAGATTACAGGAGTGTGCCACCATACCTGGCTCTTGCTTTTTCCTCTTCCACTCTGACAACAGAAAGCTACTCTTGTCTCCCCTGGAGTGCCAGCCAGGATGTGAATCAGCTCCATCACTTCTGGTGCTCCAGGCCACAGCAGCAGTGACCTGATTCTTCTGGCCTCTGACCCTCGGTTGTTTTCAAAGGGACTTTTACTAGGATAGCTAGATTCATGGGAACACAGACAATGTCACGGAGATAAGCTCAAGTTTATAGCATGCTTTTGTCATCCCAGGGGACTTCTAGGCTGCCCATGGGTTGGGCTGTCCCCTGTCTCCACTGGACCAGAGGCTGAGCTAAGCCACCTCCACGGTGATGACTGTGGGAACTCAGACCCTGCCTGCTTCCCCTGCCTGTGGCTGTGTCAGGCCTGGGGCTATTGTTCTGGCCTCAAACCGCCCTCCTCTCCACCTTCCGTGTTCCCCAAGTGCTGTTGGCAGTGGGCACCGCCCTCTGTTCCATGGCAGAACCTGCACCCTCTTCCTCTCTCTGCTCCTCCCAAGGCCCCCAGAGAGTAATCCATCTTCTTCACATCCTGCCCTGAGATGACAGCAAAGCCTAGACTTGAGACTATCTGAAGCCACTATTCTTGCAGGAGCCCGTGTGCCCTGGACTGTGCTTTTGGTGTGGGGACCCACAGCTGTTTTGCTTCAGGATGGTGTGGAGGCTCACAAAGAGCAAGGTCTCTGGAGAAACAGAAAATATTTTCTGGATGTGGAATGGGTGAGCTTGGGGAGTGTGTGTGTAGCCTCTGACTTGTACCCAAGTAAAAGGTCATGGTCAATGAGAAAGCCTTTGGCAGGAGAGGGCCTCTAGCAGAGCCTAGGAGCGCTGCCACGCAGCTGCCTGCAATGTGATGTGGGTCAGTGGGCCAAGGTCCTGGGCGCCGGAGCTTTCAGGAAGTGGATTAGGATGGCTGAGGTATCTAGGAATTAGTGGTGTCCTGTGTGGTCTCAAGGAGGGAAGCCAAGCAAAATCTGGCGACTCAGCTGTAACAGCCAAGCCTCTTGGCGTCGAGCAACAGGAAGCAATTCTGGTTTATTTAAGCAGAAAAGGACTTTATCAGAAGGATCTTGGGGAACTTGTAAAATACTCAGGAGGGCTAGAGAATGGTTTGGAAAGCAGGCCAAACAACAGGGCCACATAGCAGTCAGGTCTATGTACAAAGTCAGACCAATCGGATGTCAATCCCTCTGCCAAATCCAGGATAGCCAGCTTACAGCGCTACCTCTGGACATGGCTATGGTTCCTGCTATCTTAGGAAGTAGAATGCCTTTACTAAGATACTGCCACTCTCCAGAAGAATGGAGCTCTGGGCTCGTCCTCACATCTGTATAACCAGCTCCTGTCTCCAGGTCTTTAACAGGGACAGCTGCGTGGTTACACAGCTGGATAAGTGCCTATCTGGTGCTTTTAGCTTTCTGTTCCTTAATGTTTCTGAACCTTAGCTTCCTTATCTGCAAAAATGGAGGTATGGAAGCTGGTACTCAGCCTGCATGCCAACCCTATCCTATGGTACCTCTGCAGTCTACAAAGGCTGGAAGGCCCAAACTACATTTCCCAGATGTCTTTGCAGCTCGGCTGTGAATGAGAATTCAGTTTCTCCAATTAGATGCACCTGTGTGAGGTTAGGAAGGCCGATTTAAGGCAGTGAGACCTTTTGTTCGCTGCGTTGTCTGGCGTTGTTGGACACATGTGTGCATGTGTGTGACGACATTCTAGTGTTTGCTCAGTCACCAGTTGCGGTGGCAGTGGCTTCCTGATCCCTGGGTCACAGCTACAGTAGCTCACTCTGGAAATAAACAGCTCCAGAGGCAGCCCTCTGGCTCCTCATCTGGCTGCTGGTGGCAGAGAAGACAGCAATTCTTGGTGAGTAGTCCAGTGGTGTTGCTCTGAGAGTACAGAGGTTGCCCCTCAGGGCCTGTCCAAGAATTTTGTAAGCACCTCATTTCTAGAATAACTTTCTCTTCTTGAAACAGGTGGAGAGGTTTTGTCTTCCCTACAGCTGGACTCTGATGACTGGTGTGACATCCCTGAACTCACACCGCTGATCAAAAGATGAGACGGTGGACGTTACGCACCTTTGTAAATCATAAAGCCTTTTATGGATGCCATGTGTTTTCAATGGAGAGGATCTCTTTCTGCAGGGAAACTAAATGTGCTAGAAAGTGTTGATGAACATTTTTCAATTTTCAGAACTGCCCCGTCACTTATTTTACATAGAATCACAGGGGCAGAAACAGACTGAAACAATTCAGATTATTCAGGTGGGCCGCCTGCCGACAAAGGCAGATGCATGTAGTGAAGAGAACCCACCTCTCGGCCCACCCTTAGAGGAATGACTTGCATGGCAGACCTGCCACAGGCACCTGGGAAAGCTGACAGGCTTTCTGCTGTGGATCCCAAGTCAGCACCAAGCAGTTTTTCCCTGCCATGACTTTGCGCTCACCATTCCCATTACCAGTCTGTGTTGAAACACATGGTTAAATTGTTCACCCTGCCAGGCAAATCTTTGTATTTACATGACCTCTCTCAGCCCTCCCCACGAGATGTGAAGACGAGGCTCATGGGTATCCATTGGCTCCATAGGGTAAGGATTTCCAGAGAGAGAGCAGAGGGCATGACAATTCTACAGGGCAAGTTGTGTGGAATGAGGCTCCCAAGGCAAAGCTGGGCTTGGCTTGAGCAGGCCACCATGGCATAGGAGCCCAAATGCTGAGAGCAGGCCACTCAGGTGGGCGGGAGAAAGAGCATTACAGCACAGAGGAAGCTCGCAGAGCGCCTGCCCCTCACCAGAGGATGCGGTCCCCTTCAGAGGTGGACATCGGTTCCCCTTCCCCCTCTTATGCCTCCATCCCATTTCTGGCCTCAAAATGGAAGGCTCATGGTGCAGGGGCCGCGCTGGGCTAGGCCATCTTCACGGCCATCCAGGCTCTGCCCAGCCCGTCGAGGCCTTGGAGCTGCGTGGTTTCCCAAAGCCTCAAAGGCCAGACAGGACAAAGCTCTCCCGGGAGGGATAGATAAGGCCGCAGCCCTGTGCCTGCCCGACTGGCACTGGTGGGGCCTGGTGTCGTGCATGCTTTGGGCAAGTTCGCAGGGCTCCTGCCAGGCCAGCTACTGTTTCCATGCTGCACAGCCCATCGCAAACGACTCAGGACCCCACGAGCCACCTTGAAGTGCAGTGGTGACCGGTGCGCTAGGCCGCGCGGTCCCCGGGCGCGGCCGCGGAAGAGGCCAGCAGGCCGGGGCAGGATGTGGCATGCCTGTGGCCGTGTGGCCTCTGCACAAGAGCAGTGGCGGCAGGAGCGGGCGAACGCTCGGCAGCAGGGCCGGGAGATGCTGCGGGCTGGAGCTGCGGGTGCCGAGGCCTCACGTGGCGAGGCGGCCCGGCTTCCCCTCTGCGTGCTCCGGCTCCGCCGCGGACGCCTCCGGGCCGGGCCGCCGCCCGCACGGAGCAAGCCCGCGACGCTGGGGACACCGCCTGGAGCCCGGGCGCATAGCACCGGGACGGCTTCCCTGTAGCTCGAGGCGCCCCGCTTAGCCGCCGCAGGGCCGCCGACCTGGAACGCGGGCGGCGGGCTGACTCCGGGCCAGGCCGGTCCCTTGCTGCGGCTATCACCGGGCGCGCCGAGTCCCGCGGAGCTGAGGGCGGGAGGGGTGGCTGCCCTGCGGGGTGGGCGTCCCCTGGGCCCGCGGGGGCCCGTGCAACAAAGCCCTGTCCCCTGGGAAGCCTGTGCCAGTCTGCGGGGACCACAGCAAAACACAACCAAGAGCATGTGCTGCTTGGGAGGGAAGCCAGGGCGCTTGGCAGATCGTGGTGGTGCTGGCCCTCTCCGGGGACCTTCCTGCCTCCACGGAAGGTGGGGACTGAGCGGGAGGCAAGCTCGGAGAGAGAAAGGGAAGTGGGAAGACATTGGTCACGGAGGAGGCTATTTTTATTCTTTGCTACAGCTGCGTGCATTTCTCTGACCAACTAGACAGCGAAAATCAGAGTGGTTGAAACAGGCCCTAAACTTCCCGAGGGTGGGGGTAGGAGTGGGCAGGAGGTGGTAAGGAGGAAGGCAGAGGGCTAGAAAAGGGGCCCACAGGAGGAAATCTCAGGGGATCTCGGATCCAGTGTCTGGGACTCACCCCCTTACCCCCGCCCACCCAGCCCTTGATGCCCCAACCTTCACTCAGAGGTGGGGACCCTCTCCCTTCTTGGTATCTTAGACGTGACCTAGTCAAGACTGGGTATTTGTTCACCAGAGTCTTCTGCTTTCTGGAAGGGGACAATATCTGCTGGTGTTCTCAGTCACTACTCAGTCACTAGAGAGCTAGAACATCAGGAAAAATGGCCAAAATTGATGAGCGAGGGCTTTAGGGTCAGAATCGTTTGGAAACTTTGGTTGTCTAGTTCAGCAGTTCCCGTAGGATCTCTGTGGTTCTCAGCAGCTTTCTTTGTTTGCTTTAAGATGGTGTCCTATTAGTGCCTAGATTGGACTGGAACGCCTGGGCTCAAGCAACTTCCTGCCTCAGCCTCCCTAATACCTGGGATTATGCGCTGGTGTCATTATGTCAAGCTCCCAAGATGGTTTGACATCTGCCAAACTCCACAAGGCTGGCTTTTTTTCAATGAAACAATGTATCAAAAAAGAAAAAAAGAAAGAAACAAAGAAAAGAAACAATGTATCACAATTGACTAAATGCCCAAGTAGCTAGAAAAAAGCAGCATCTTGTATTAAGCTCAGTGGTAGAAAGAGAACTTGCCTAGTATGCATGAGACTCTGGGTTCAAATCCCAGCAACACTTGTGCACACACATATGCACACATGCATACTCAGACAGTAAAGAGGTTTTCAAAAATGTCAAATGATTTTGCTTTTCTTTCTAATTTTTTTTTAAACTTATTTTGGGCTGCTGATAGTACCAGGTATATTCATTATCTATTGTTGTATAAAAATCACACCCAAAATTCAGTGGCTGCAAACAACAAATATATAAGCCCTTGCACTTTCTGTAGGTTGGGAATAAGAGAACAGCTTGACTGGGTGGCTCTGGTGCCAGTGTCTCAGGAGAGTATAGTCCAGGAAAGTGTGGCCCCAGGTCACAGCAGTCTCAAAGCTTAGTGCAAGCCAGGCATGATGGTGCATGGCTATAATCCCAGCGGTCCGGAGGCTGAGGCAGGACAATTGCCAGAGTTTGAGACCAACTTCAACTACATAGTGTGATCTGCCTGTTCCCCCCCAAAACAAAACAAAACAAAACAAAACAAAACAAAACAAAACAAAACAGAGCTTGATGCAGTCTTGGTAGGGGACTGTTGGCAGGCCTTCATCCTGTGCCACCTAGGCCATCCCTTTGGTGCTTCATGACACAGCAACTGGCTTCACATGGGGAGTGACAGAAAGCACCCAAGACAGAAGCCACAGTCTTTTTATAATGGAAGCTGGAAGTCACCCCCCAAAAGAGGAATAGGTAACATCTTTTATCGGCAAGCCAGCTCACATTTAAGGGACATGAACAATGGAAGGGGGATTAGTGTGCTCCATTTTAGAGGTTTCTTCCACAAGCATAATTGATTTATTATTATTTTTTTTTAAATTTTATTTATTTATTTGTTTGCTTGTTGTGTTTGTTTGTTTCTTTATTTATTCATTTTTGTGGCTGGCTCAGCCTGCCCTGGTGGTGGCACTGGCGCAGCATGTGGTGCCGGGGATCGAACTGCAGTCCCCGCAGTTGCCTAAGCTCTCCTAAGCAGGCGCTTTAGACCACTGAACCATCTCGCCGGCCCCTATTATTATTATTATTATTGTTATTATTATTATCTTTTTGAGACAGGGTCTCACTAGGCAGTTCAGGCTGGCCTTGAGCTCACTTTTGTAGCCCAGGCTGGTCTCAAACTTGCATTGATCCTCCTGCGTCAGCCTCCCAAGTGCTGGGACTACAGGTGTGCACCACCACACCTAGCACTCTCTCTCTGTCTCTGTCTCTCTCTCTTTCATGGTAACCCGCGATTAAACTCAGGACCTTATACTTGCCAGGTGGGCACTTACACCATTGAGCTGTTTCCCCGGCCCTTTCTGTTCTCATTTTTTTTTTTTTTTTTTGTCTTTTTGAGACAAGGTTACAATTCAGGCTGGCCATGAGCTCACTTTTGTAGCCCAGGCTGGTCTCAAAACCACACTGATCCTCCTGCCTCAGCCTCCCAAGTGCTGGGATTACAGGTGTGCGTCACCACGCCTGGCTCTGTTGTCATTTTTTAATGTGGGAAAATGTTAAAAGATATGGCTAGTGTAAACAAAAGATTTTTTGTATCTTCAATGATATATGAAGGGGCCAGGGAGATAGCACAGCACCTGTCTGACAAGTGCAAGGTTGGGTTTGATTCCTGGTGCCAAAAAGGTTAACGGATTCCATGGTTTGAGAACTGCTGGTCTAGGACTTATAACATTTATAGGAGAAGTACCTAGGTACCATGTGGCAACTGTTGATCCACTCATCAGCCACTCATGTAGCCATCCATCCATCTACTCATCCATTTATCTGTTTTTCCATCCATCCGTCCATCCTTTTGCCTATCCATCCATCCTCCCATCTATCTATCCACCTACCCTCTATCCACTCACATATCCAGTGTAGATTTTGTAACCAGTGGAATATGGCTGGTATTTCAACAGTGAGCAAGATTGCCCTGTGGAGCTTGTAACTCCTTCTTCTTCTTCTTCTTCTTCTCCTTCTCCTTC
>PVKN010013402.1:0-19964 GCA_004027915.1 Capromys pilorides | reverse complement strand
AAATAAAAATAAATAAATAAATAAAGGGAAATGTCTTTTTTAAAGAAGTTTATCAATTTCAGTGTATCTTACACCACTTCTTGCATAGGAACATAGCAGCCATGTCGAAAAGGAGAAAATATTTGCTAACTTCCCTTTCCTCAGGAAACACACAATGTTAACCAAACAAACCAAACATGTTTGGCTATATTCTTTACACTGTATCCGTATTCTTTTTTGTTTTGCAGGACCAGGAATTGAACTCAGGCTCTTTTGCTTGCACTGCAAGTGCTTATTCTACTGAGCTATCTCCCCAGCCCCTACACTGTATTCTTTTTAAAAAATTGGTTTCCCCATTTGAAGTGTGCACTTCAGTGGCTTTCAGTCTTGTACAACTGTCACAATCACTGGCAGGGTGTTTTCATTACCCCAAAAGAAATTCCACCCTTTAGCATCATACTTCAGCCCCCCCACCCCACCCCTAACCACCTAGTCTGGACATTTTGTTTAAATAGAACCAAATGTAGTCTTTTGTGACCGGCTTCTTTGGGGGAGAACTGTGGGGGTGGGGGGAGCACACCTCCACCTTCTTTACACCATATTTTTTCAGTTGTTTTTGGTGATAATAACTATTTCACTTGCAAAACAGAGGAAGAATAACTGGCTTTTATAGCTATAACATACCTGATGTCAACCTAAGTACAATTATTACTAATTAGCATGACAGACCTAGAAATAATAAACAAAATTATAGGAATATATTTTAGTAATCACTGACCAGCCTATTGGAAGAAAAAGGAAGATTCCATCTTAGTGAAAAGAAATAGTTTGAAAACACCATAAAAAAAATATAGTAGTAAATGATCAAAATCTGTTGAAGTAGTAAATGGGAAGATGAGGAAGAGAGTTGCTGATTAAAGAGGACGAAGTTAGCGCCGGCCAGATAGCTCAGTGGACGAAAGCACCTGCTTAGGCAGGCTCAGGGGCCTGGGTTTGATCCCTGGCATGCTGTGCTGGCCCCACCCCCAGGGCGCACTGAGACAACGATTGAGATGACATGGTGTCAAGGGCCTGTAATCCCAGCTCTTGGGATGCTGAAAACAGAAGGATCACTACAAGTCTGATCTGTGTAGTGAGACCCTTTTGGACCCTGTAGTAAATACGTTTTAAAAAAAAGAGTACAAAGCCTCTGTTACCTAAGACGAATATGATACAATGATTTATTGCATTGAATAATTGCTATAGTAAGTAATCTGTTGTATATCTTTATATTACTGTAAGTGTAGGTTTTAAATTTTTTCACCATAAAAACAGTGATAAATTGATAAGCTTACGGGTTTGTTGATTATCCTGATTTGGTCATTTTACATTGTAGACATAAGCAGAACATCACAATGTATACCAAAAATATGTATAATTTTGATTTGCCAGTTATAAGTAAAATGTTTAAAAATCTAGGTGCATGTAGTGGCATATGGCCTAATCTCAGATACCCAGGATTCTGAGGAAGAGGATCACAAGTTAAAGAACAACTTAGTGAGAAAATTTGTCAGAAAAATTTAAAAGGGCTGCATACATAGCTCAGTGGCAGAACACTTGTCTAGTATGTGCATAGTTCTGGGTTCAGTCTCCAGTACTGGAAGCAAAATCTGTGTGAAGAACAGCAGAGAGTTTAGTAGGAGTGAATAATTTAGGAGTTAAATTTTCTTCATTTCTAATAATCAGGAGTTTTAGTTTAGTTAGCTTTCTGTAACAGGTAACTAAGATAAATTACTTAAAAGAGGGAAGGTATATTTTGGATAAGTTTTAGAGAACTATCAACAAAGGCTGGGAATGCTTGATCCGCTCCACTGCTTTGGGCCTGTAGCAGCAGATGCATCATGGAGGAGTGTGGTGGCCATTCACTTAATAGCCTGGAAGCAAAAAGAGAGACAGACCAGTGTCGCACAAGCCTCTTCTAGGGAGCACATCCTCAAGGATCCGAGACCTCCACCTAGGCCCCACTTCTTAAAGGTTTCCACATCCTTTCAGGCCAAACTAAGGACTAAGCATTTAATATCTAGATCTCTGGGGGACATTCTAGCTTAGAGTATAGTGTAATGTCTCCTCACAACTCTTTTTTACCAGGAATTTTTATGTGGCAAGAAGTGCCTGGATCAGCTAATTCGGAGACTGCTTCAGTCAGCAAATGAAGAAGCCATTGTTGAACTTTTGGATGAAAACCTTAAATCAGTAAAATAAATCTGCTGATTTATTATTTATTGTTATATAAATGGAATGGGTCTGTCAAGACAGTGAAATATTTATGAATATTCATAAATAAATATATATATATATATATATATATATATATATGAATCAGTGTCACATTTCTTGACTTGAGGGTGTATTTTGTTTTAATAAGCAATCCAAATTGTTATTTGAAACTCAGGATGATTTCAAACTTGACATCCCCTTGCCTCAACCTCTTGAGTGCTGGGAATGTGTGTGTGTGTGTATGTATGTATCACTGAGGTCACTGTACTGATACTATTGTCAGAATTAAGACTATGACTTTTTAATAAAAATAAATAAATACTGTAAAGACTAAAAGAATAAAAGGGGGTTTAGAAATGTAAATATCTCTTGTGACTGAAGCATCTCTCTCAAGGACCTGAATTCCTCTCATATGTAATCATGAAGACAGTTCCTCTGTCTCTCAGTGTCTGTGGGCAGATAGAATCCTCATTTAGGTCACAGCAAGCCAGCAGACACAGCCAACCTTATCATATTTACTCTGACCAGCCATTTATATGACTGCACTGACTCTGCTGAACTCTTTATACTCTCTTCTACTTGATTTCTCGTTAAAATATCCAGTTTACCTTGGAAAAGCTCCCAGTGGGGCTCAGCTCCTTCCTTCTTATCTCTTTAGTAGTCGGCTATGTTTATCATTGACAGTGGGGTCTCTAACATGACAGCATGTATCTGTATGGGATGACACTTGGGCATCATATAAACATTGATTCCCTACAGTGGTAGGCATTTTCTCAGAAGGCCCCAGAGACTTTTTTGGCATTCAAGCTGTTGTATAATCTCCCTTCTTAGTGCAGATTAGATGTATTGACTCTTCTACAAGCAGAATGTACCAGAGATGATCAGATTGTGATTTCTCACATTGAGTTTTAAGAGATTATTTCTTTTTCAGGGCTGGGAATGGTGGCACACATTTGTAATTCGAACACTTGGGAGGCTGAGTTCAAGGCCAGCCTGAACTACATAGAGAGACCCTCTCTCAACAAAAACAAAAAAGAATCTTAAGAGGAAAAAATACAAGGGAAAATGTTTCTTCACTGAAGCAAGGGATACCCCAGCGTGTCCATTTTCCCTCCTATGGACACACCATGGTGTTGGCTTCACTTCTCTTTACTCTTTCTTCTTTCTCTAGCTGGGTCTTTTCCTTAAGGTACATGTTTTATTTAGAGGACAAAGGAATTAAAACAAATTGTGGAGCTATGAATTCACAAGTCTCAGATTGTGTATTTCCTTAAGCCTATATATACAAATCATTAGTTGATGCTAGTTTTGCTTCTGATATGCTAGTAATGTTTTATTTCTTGATCCGAATGGAGGTTATACAAGTGTATTTCTTTTATGAGAATTCATTGTATTTACATGATTTGGTTCCGTAGTCCTGGAGACTGTGGTTCTCTATTTTCAACAAGCTCCCTGCTTACAGCAGAGACTGCTTCAGTACTGACAACGCCTGGAGTAGCAAGGATCTACAAAACCTGCTATTCAATGTGTAAGTGCTTGCATTGTTGTGCACTTCATTTCCATGTGCTGAGGTTCATTTTCAAATCAGTCCTACTTCATTTAGGTAGCAGACCTATTAGTCTGCCAGGGCACAAAAATAAGCTTCACATGTAGATACTTAACTGTCAAGTGTTAGGAAATAGACATAGAAACGAAGGCTATATTAGAATTCTCATAACAAACAATCTGGAAAACAAGTTTATTGCTTAGGGCTGGGGAGATAGCTCAGTAGAATAAGCACTTGCCTGGCAAACATAAGGGCCTGAGTTCAATCCCTGGTTCTGCAAAAAAAAAGAAAAACAAAAAAACAAGTTTATCGCTTCATGTACTTTCTCATATGTGTAGAATATCTAGGAGTAGCAAGCTTTATTTCAAAAATACATGGATATATCTTAAAACCAAAGCTAAAATTGAATTAAGTGGAATAGGATCAACAAACAGTCAAAAATGATTTTAGAAGGTGAACATAGTGGCACATACCTCTAATCCCAGCACTTGGGAAGTTGAGGTGAGTGTATTGCTTGTGATTTTGAGGCCATCTGGTCGATAAAGTGAGTTCAAGACCAGTCTGAACTAATAGTCAGACCTTGTCTCAAAAAAGTTTTAGAAAGGACCTGATTCTCATGTTGTAGCAAGGATAGTGGAGTCAATAGTGATTAGAAGCACTTGCACTGGCGCTTCAGGATGTGGAGCTTCTGATATGCTAGTAATGTTTTATTTCTTGATCCGAATGGAGGTTATACAAGTGTATTTCTTTTATGAGAATTCATTGTATTTACATGATTTGGTCCCTTTTCTATATGTATACTATAGCTCAAAGGTTTTTACTAATAAAATTTCAATTTAAAAAGTACTTGTCAAAGCCAGGTATAGTAGTACACACCTGTAATCCTAGCACTGGGGTGGCAGAGACAGGAGGATCACACTGAGATTGAGGCTAGCAGGAGTCAGAGTTCAAGTCCACTCTAAGTTTATATAGTGAGACCCTGTCTCCCCAAAACAAACAAACAAAACTATATGTCAGGTTTGAAACAAGTGAGCTGTGGGTAAATATTTACAATAGAATCGATGTCTGCAGGGAGCTCAAGAAGCATTTTCCAGGGCCAGCCAAATAGCTCAGCAGTTTAAAGCACCTACAAGCAGGCATAGGGGCCTAGGGTTTGATCCCCAGGGGCAGGCTGAGATGGCAGTTGAGACTGGGTGTGGTGGAGCATGCCTATAATCCCAGCTCTTGGGAGGCTGTAAACAGGCAGATCACTACAAGTGCAATCTAGCAGTGAGAACCTGAACACCCTACAGACCCTTCCCATAAAAAAAGAAGCATTTTCCAGTCGAGGAACAGTAAACCTATATACGCTCTTATGGTAGTTAATAACTAAAGGCACAGAATAATTTTAAATATAGAAATAAAGGCATGAACAGTCTGTATAACCTACAAGCAGAATAAAACAATACTCCAGGGCCCAAGATGTGAGCTAACAGTGTCTGATGGTTTTTCTGAAGCTGAGTTTGGTTAGGATAGAAAGTAAAGAATGGTACTGGTAAATTGAGAGGAGGTGGTGGTAGAGGATCACATGTAAATGGCACCAAGGCTAAGTGAAGGTAAGTGAACAGGTGCTGTGCTCACATGAACCTCTATGAATGAACAAGTGTAAAGGCTGTCATGAGGCATACATTGCAAAAGCTGGGATGGATGGGTTCTAGAAAGAGTGTCCCAGATACTTGAATACCAACCTAAAGAAATAGATACCTACAAAAGCCAATCGGTAGCAACATTCAAAAGTAAAGAGAAGGGGACCAGGGAGATAGCTCAGGGCACAAGTGCCTGCCTGGCAAGTACAAAGTCCTGAGTTTGACCCCCAGTTCTGCACAAAAAAAAAAAAAAAAAAAGTAAAGATAAGAGGGGCTGCCCCAGAGTGAATGTATCTGGTCTTCAAGAGAAAATGTTTCTAGAAATTGAAAAGGGGAAATACCAACAGATCACCTCAACCTTCTCAGGAGGCCCTGAGTAGATTATGTTGTTGAAAATATGAACCAAGATGAAGGTAAAGATTGCTGATGAACTAAACCAATGGCTTTGGATGATGTAAGACTAAAATTACAAGGCAAAAATAGGTCTTTTATTTTCTTCCCAGGAAGAGTCAATTATGCTACATTATGCAAATTATAAGAAAACTTCAAAAAAATAAGGAAGCATGCTAATAATAAAGGTGTGGCAGGGATAAAAGAACGCAAGCACCCAAGTCCCAGATGCATAAACCACATTTACAAAGTATTTTGTATGAACTGGAGCAATGTTCACCTATATACCTGTTGTGGTTACTTTTCTCTCAATCCTGGGACAAAATAACTGACCCAAAATTAAGGAAGACAAGGTTTAGCTCAGTTAGTGGAGGTTTCCATCCTTATTCAGCTAGCTCATGGTAGAGGGCAGCTGTCCATGGCAGTGGAAAATAGCAAAGAGAAGAGCAGCTACTGTGGCAGCTAGCAAGCTTCTCTCCACTCCTTATATTGTATTCAGACTATCCGCCCCAGGGTGAGTGTAGCACTCGCACCCAAAATCTCACCATTGGATCATGAATTAATCACAAACTCTAGAAGCCACCCCAGTGACTGTGTGAAAATTTGGAGGGACAACTAGACACAAACCATAGCAATACCTTAGAACAGAAGAACCTTTATGATTGAATCATTTTCAAGATAATTTTCTATTTATTTTTTTTTTCTGTATTTAGGGCAGGGTCTACAGGGTGTTCAGGGACTCATGATGATTCTCCTGTTTACAGCCTCCCAAGTGCTGGGATTACAAGTGTGCGCCACCACACCCAGTCTCAATCTCTGTCTCAGCATGCCCCCGGAGTGGGGCCCGTATGGCAGGCCAAGGGATCCCTGGCCCCTACATCTGCCTAAGCAAGCACTTTAATCCACTCAGCTATCTACATGTGAAAAATAAGCTTCACATGTAGATACTTAACTGTCAAGTGTTAGGAAATAGACATAGAAACCAAGGCTATGTTAGAATTCTCGTAACAATCTGGAAAACAAGTTTATTGCTTAGGGCTGGGGAGATAGCTCAGTAGAATAAGCACTTGCCTGGCAAACATAAGGGCCTGAGTTCAATCCCTGGTTCCACAAAAAAAAAAAAAAAAGTTTATCGCTTCATGTACTTTCTCATATGTATAAAATATCTAGGAGTAGCAAGCTTTATTTCAAAAATACATGGATATATCTTAAAACCGAAGCTAAAATTGAATTAGCTTAATTTCCTATTTTAAAAGCTTATATCCTGATTTAGTGCCAGCCGTTATAAAGGGGCTCCTCACAAAAGAATAACTTCTAGTACAAAAGATGTACAGATCTGAAGAGTACAGTTCATAGAGTTTGGCAATGGCATTTGGCTATGGAGCCACCTGCCCAAAGAGGAAGAAAACATTTACATCACCCTCAAAGTTTCCTCATGTTCCTTTCCAATAAATCTAGCAACTGGCCAGCCTTCTACCTCTTATGTAAGAGGTGGCAGTAGTTTCTCTCTCTCTCCCTCTCCATCTCTCTCTTTCTCCCCCCTTCCCTCCCCCCCCCTTGCCCCTCTTTGTCTTATCTTTCTGTCTCTGTTTTTCTTTTTTTGTGGTACCAGGGGTTGAACTTGGGACCTTGTACTTGCCAGGCAGGTGCTTATGCCACTGAGCTATATTCTCAGCTCTAAAGTTCATTTTCATGGATCTGGAGTTTTGCCTAAGTAGCCATACAGCATAGACTTTCTGGCTTCTTTTACTGAATAAAAAAATCAAGAAGTACCTACACGATTGCGTACATTAGAGGTGGTTTCTTTTTAATTTCTGAAGTGTTACACTGTATGAATATATTATACTTTTTTATTCTGCTATTATATATTTGGATTATTTCCAGTTTTTGGCTACTATGCATAAAGCTATTATGAAAATTCTTAAATAATTTTTTCATGAATAAATATATCCATTTGCCTGCAGCAAATGCCTATAATTAAAATTATTAGATGTTTAAACTATAAAGAAACTTTCTAATAGAGATATATAAATTTACCATTATTGGGACCAGGGAGATAGCTCAGTAGAATAAGCATTTACCTGGCAAGTGTAGGAACCTGAGTTCAATCCCCAGTACCGCAAAAATAAATAAATTAATTAATTTACTATTATTAGTATACGAGAGTTCCAGTGGCACCATAGCTTAGCCAATATTTATCTTTTTGGAGTTTAGCCATTCTAAACTTGAGAGTCTGGTATTCACCTCATTGATTATTTTTCATGGTTTTGGCCATTAGTAATACATATTACCAATATTTTTCTCAGACTATAGCTTTTTTGTTTTGACTGCTTTTTGAAGCTTAGAATTTTGTTAAAGTTCATTTTCTCTTTTTTTAATTTGATTTTATTGTGGTCATAAAACACTGCCAAGCACAAAGCTACAAAGATAGTTGTGTGTGTGTGTGCGCATGTGCGCGCACACGCACATGGTCAAGAAACTTTAGTTTTGCTTTTCCATTTAATACAGTGGCCTGCTCAAAATTAATTTTTTTGTTTTGGTGGTACCAGGGATTGAACTCAGGGCCTTATACTTACGAGGCAAGCACTTATTCCACTGAGCTATCTCCCCAGGCCCTCAAAATTAATTTTTGATCAAAACCCGAAGATGCCATTAATGCTAATTTGTATCTTACCCTCTTACCCAGTTGTTCCAAAGTTCATTGTTGAAAATTTTTCTTTCTCCTTTGTATTGTATTGGTGTCAATGCCATGTTCCTAAAATTTTAAATTCAGATTGTGAGTTATGCTAGCCATCTTTCAAGTATTACAAAGCTCTATATGGCTTCTGGCTACCAGATAAATTATCAAGGACACAAATATTTCCAGATCACAAAAGATCTATGCCTGTTGTATGTTATGAGTTGGTGTGGAAAGAAATGATGAGAAGACCTGATGAATTTAGCTTCAGAGGTCTCACTGAGATTAGTCTCTCTCCAAGTGAGCCCAAAGCCTCAGAAGCATCTAGCATTTATTGAGAACTGAAGACAGGCTAAGGAATGTGCATAACTACTTTTGTGAATACAAACAGCTCTTTCTGTTGCCTTGAGCATTTACCTAACTCTTAAGATTACATAATGCTAGCCATACATCCCAAGCAAAGTAGGAAACAACAAACAGGGCACCAGCAGGAGAAGCTGCTATCTATAGCCTTGAATCCCAGCTTGCTGATATTTATAAGTGACCCAACAGTTCTCCTCGGGCTCTGTTATTGGTCCCTGCTCCCTCGGGACATTAGGCTTTCATCTCATCTTATATTTCTATATATGCCACACCAAGGAATCATATCTAACAAATATATTGGGTTCTGCCAAAAGTAACTTAAACCAGTAAGAGGAAATATAAAGAAGTTAAAAATTAATTACTGGACTTCTACAAAGCATCCAGTATAGACAAATTTAGATAACATAGAATTTTTATAGATAGCAAAGTTAGATAGAAATTAATAGGCAGACAGGGGTGAGCCCTCAAGGTAATATTGCAGAAGATGAAAACACAAAACTGTGGTTGTAGGTCCATCTGAAGAAAGCCAGGACTCAAGATGGAGACACAGTGGCCAGGACTGTATGCCTCCCTGAGACAAACAGCAACTTGAGATAATACTGTAATTACCAATACCCAGTTCCTTATGTCCAGATAGCCATCAGACACATAGGCTAGTAACCAGAACTTTTGGACCCATCCTCCCTTCTTTTTTGTCCTTTCCTAAAAATGCCTTTGTTCTTTCTATGTTAGAAGTTATAGATATGTTAAAGTTAATGACATTAGCCACATACTCTTTCTGCATACCTCATTTCCTTATTAGATCTATGTTAGTTAAGCAACTGTATTTGTAGTTTTATAGGCTGATTATTACAGTTTGACTCATGTTGTATCCACCTTGTGATTTTGCACTATAAAACATTCTAGGAGAAGTAGCCGTAGCGGAAATCCACTTTGGTGACCCTTCCTGTCTTTCAGGATCTTTATCTCAGTAAACTTTCCTAATTTTAACTTTTTTCATCCTCAAAATTCATTCTTCAGTATTTGAGAGACATGAACTGAAGCACATCTGACATCTATCAGGTTGGGCATTACTTTTCCCTTGTCACATAAAGATGGTGGCAAAGTTGGAAAAATGGTTTGTTACTGTTTAGTGAGTACAGAATGAATATATTTAATGTGTAATTACGCTTTTTGTAGTGTCAATTGCATATTTATTTTACCAAGATTTTTAAAGCTCTTAAAAATTGCTTTTCCCCAGGTCAGTAAGAGAACAGTTCAGTGTAGGTAAGCAGACATTCTGTGTTACTACTAATAATGACTGACCTAATTCTTCTACGTTCTGGTGTATTTCATGGGTAGCCAGAAACATGTCTCTTTATGTATAATGGATATTGGGATCCAGAACCCAATTTAGTTTTATGCCTCTACCCTGGAGTATCTGTTCTCTATCTTCTTCACCTGAAAAGAAAGAAAAAACTATCAGGAAATTATTCTTTTGCTATGTGTTACTCAACTATGCCTGTAATACAAAGATTTTTTTTTTCTGGCCTGATAGCTTCACAGACTAACGCCCCTGCTCAGGCAGAGCACAGTGGCCAGAGTTTGATCCGGGGTGTGCCATGCCAGTTTCGCCCCCCAGAAGGCGCACTGAGAGACTGGGTGTGGTAGCGCATGCCTGTAATCCCAGGGCTTCAGAGGCTGAAAACAGGAGCGTCAGTATGAGTCTGATCTGTGTATTGAGACCTTGTAGACCCTGTGCTAAATACAAAAGAAGCGGGGTGGGGGGGAATAGCTCAGCAGATTAAAGCTCCTGCAAAAAGACACAGGGCTCAATCCCCAGGCCTGCAGTGCCGGCCCGCCCCCGGGGGCATGCTGAGATGGCAGTTGAGACTGGGCGTGGTGGTGCTCACCGGTAATCCCAGCTCTTGGGAGGCTGTAAACAAGGGGATCACTACAAGTCTGATCTAGTAGTGAGACCCTGAACACCCTGCAGACCCTTCCCTAAAATACAAAAAAAAAAAAAAAATTTTTTTTTTTTATTGGGTATCGATAACTCATCATACTAGGTCAGAATAAGAGCAATCAATGGTTTTTAAACAAATGTTTACTAAATCATATCTACTTGATTATGATGATTTAGCTAATAATGTTGATATATATATGTATATAAATATATATATATATATGACTTGTAAAGAATGGATTGTGCTATATTCAAGGAATATCAGGGCGTGTATGAATGCTGATCTGCTGAAACATTTTACTTGAAATTCTCACTACGACTCTTTAATAAGAGCAAATACACAGTCTTCAATTGATTTGGCAATGAAAAGGCCTTTGTTAGACACGGTGAAAACACTCGCAATAAAACCTTAATGAAAATAGTCTTGCTCCCCAGAGATACATTTTTGATATGGTGCCAGAGGGAATCAAAACATATATTGTTATATGCCTCATTTGTGTATTTGAGATGTCCATAAATGCTTTCCTGGAACCTCAATTTATCCATCTAAGACTTCCTAATAGACCCTAGAGATCTCAAATAATATAGAAAATATTACAGGTGTGATGCTCTATGCTTGTAATCCCAGAATTCAGGAGGCTGAGACTGGATGATCGCTGAGAATTTGAAGACAGTTCTTGCTACAGAGTAAGCTCAAGGCCAGCCTGAACTACAAAAGCACAAGACCTTGTCTCAGAAAATTTTAAATTCTTGAGAATACTCTTTCAAATGTTCAAAAGGCAGAAAAATTAACATTTACATTATTTACATAAATTAACAAATTTTACTGTTATTAAGGCACAGAGTTTCAAATTAATGTACACTTCATTTTTCATAAACTCAGAAAGATTTTTTTGGGGGGTGGGAGATGGCTCAGGCTGACTGGTGTGGCATGTGGAGCTGAGGATTAAACTGCAATCTCTTGAGCCTGACTGAGTTTGCCCAAGCAGGCACTTTAAAACAACTAAATTCCGAGGGGGGGGAAAAAAAAAACAAAAAAAAAACTGAGCTAACCTGCAAGCCCCCTTTCAGAAGAAAAAAATCATTGATTTACAGTCTAGGTATGATCTAGGCTTTTATTAACTATTCTAATAAAAAAAAAAAGTAAGAGTCTTGTGTTTGTTTGTTTATTATGTACAGGGTCTACCAGGTCTCACCACGTAGATCGGACTCGTAGTGAACCTCCTGTTTTCAGCTTCCCAAACGCTGGGATTACAAGCACTCGCTACCAAACCCAGTCTCAATCGCCGTGTCAACGCGGCGGGGGGCGGGGACGGGACACGGCGTGCCGGAGATTGAACCCAGGCCGCAACGCTCTGCCTAAACAGGGTCTTGTGTACTTTATATTATTCAACATTCAAACCTATGAAATACTCTCTTATTTCCATTTTAAAGAAGGAGGCTTTCAGGTAAAATTCACACAATCTAAGGTTACTAAAATGGGTCTCCTACTCTGATCTTCAAAGTCAACGGTCCTCACCTGAAATCCAAGAGAAGTAATTAATGCTGTTAGCCCATTTCAAGTAACCTCGCGATATCGTAGGAACTACAACTCCCAAAATGCAAAACGGCTTCTGTCCCTCCGTCTCAGGCCTCGAGAGTCAGAACGGCTCCAGCATGCCTTGAGGTGCGAAAGGTTACCTGGGAGCGGTAGTTCCGGGCGCTGGCCGGCATCGCCAGCGCGGCAGGGGCGGACTGAGTGGCTCCAGCCGGAGGTCCTGTTACTGCTGAGGCGGAGAAAGGGCGTGGAACGGAAAGGGTGAGTCAGGCAGTGTCTAGGCGATAAAGGGAGGCGGCGTGGGTGTGAGCTGAGGAAGTGCGGCCGCGCCTGCTGCCTATTGTGATCACCACTATCTCGGGAGTCGGAGTCTGCGGGGGAAGGGTGAGGAGGAGCCGGGCGCCCGCAGCCGCACCGCCCTCGGCGTCCCGCCGCCATCTCCACCATGCAGTCCCGGGAAGATGTCCCGCGTTCTCGACGCCTTGCCAGTCCCCGCGGTGGGAGGAGGCCCAAAAGGATCTCCAAGCCCTCGGTTTCGGCCTTCTTCACAGGCCCAGAGGAGCTGAAGGACCCGGCCCATTCCGCAGCTCTGTTGGCACAGCTCAAGTCCTTCTACGACGCGCAACTGCTGTGCGATGTGACCATCGAGGTGGTGACCCCTGGCAGCGGGCCTGGCACTGGCCGCCTGTTTTCCTGCAACCGCAACGTGCTGGCCGCCGCGTGCCCCTACTTCAAGAGCATGTTCACAGGGGGCATGTATGAGAGCCAGCAAGCGAGTGTGACCATGCATGACGTGGACGCTGAGTCCTTCGAGGTGTTAGTCGACTACTGCTACACGGGTCGCGTGTCCCTAAGCGAGACCAATGTGCAGCGCCTCTATGCAGCCTCTGATATGCTTCAGCTGGAGTATGTACGCGAAGCCTGTGCTTCTTTCTTAGCTCGCCGTCTGGACCTAGTCAACTGCACGGCCATCCTCAAGTTTGCTGATGCCTTTGACCACCACAAGCTGCGGTCTCAGGCCCAGTCGTTTATAGCGCACAACTTCAAGCAGCTGAGCAGAATGGGTTCAGTTCGGGAGGAGACTCTAGCAGATCTGACCCTGGGCCAGCTACTGGCTGTCCTATGCCTAGACAGTTTGGACATAGAGAGTGAGAGGACCGTGTGTCATGTGGCTGTGCAGTGGCTGGAGGCTGCGCCCAAAGAGCGAGGGCCCAGCGCTGCAGAAGTCTTCAGGTGTGTTCGCTGGGCACACTTCACTGAAGAAGATCAAGACTATCTGGCAGGGTTGTTGACTAAGCCCATTGTGAAGAAGTACTGCCTGGAAGTTATTGAAGGGGCCCTGCAGATGCGCTATGGCGACATGTTGTACAAGTCCCTGGTGCCAAAGACAAATAGCAGAGGCAATAGCAGCTGCAGCAGCAGCAGCAGCACCAGCAGCACCAGCAGCAACAGCAGCAGCAGCAGCTGTATTGTGTCTGTAGCTGATAATTCACCCCAGAGATTAGGTATGTGTGCCAAAGAGATGGTGATTTTCTTTGGGCATCCCAGAGATCCTTTTCTCTGCTATGACCCGTACTCAGGGGACATTTATACAATGCCATCACCTTTGACCAGTTTGGCTCACACTAAGACTATCACTTCCTCAGCTGTTTGTGTCTCCCCAGACCAAGATATCTATTTAGCTGCCCAGCCCAGGAAAGACCTGTGGGTGTATAAACCAGCCCAAAATACTTGGCAACAACTGGCAGACCGTTTGCTCTGTCGTGAGGGCATGGATGTGGCATATCTCAATGGCTACATTTACATTTTGGGTGGTCGAGACCCTGTTACTGGAGTTAAATTGAAAGATGTGGAATGCTATAGTGTTCAGCGGAACCAATGGGCTCTGGTGGCTCCTGTGCCCCATTCCTTTTATTCCTTTGAACTAATAGTCGTTCAGAACTATCTTTATGCTGTCAACAGTAAGCGCATGCTATGCTATGATCCCAGTCATAATATGTGGCTGAACTGTGCTTCTCTTAAGCGAAGTGAATTTCAGGAAGCTTGTGTCTTCAAGGATGAGATCTATTGTATTTGTGACATCCCAGTCATGAAGGTCTACAACCCAGCTAGGGGAGAATGGAGGCGGATTAGTAATATTCCTTTGGATTCAGAGACCCACAACTATCAGATTGTCAATCATGACCAAAAGTTACTGCTTATTACTTCTACCACCCCACAGTGGAAAAAGAACCGAGTGACTGTGTATGAATATGATACTAGGGAAGACCAGTGGATCAATATAGGTACCATGTTAGGCCTTTTGCAGTTTGACTCTGGTTTCATTTGTCTCTGTGCTCGTGTTTATCCTTCCTGCCTTGAACCTGGTCAGAGTTTCATCACTGAAGAAGACGACGCACGGAGTGAGTCCAGTACTGAGTGGGATTTAGATGGGTTCAGCGAACTGGACTCTGAGTCAGGAAGCTCCAGTTCTTTTTCTGATGATGAAGTCTGGGTACAAGTAGCACCTCAGCGTAATGTACCAGATCAGCAGGGTTCTTTGTAAATGTCTTAAAATAGTATGTTTCTGCTGCTGTGTGGAATGTTTCTTTAAATGACATCCTTTTTACTGGAAAAAGAATAGTTGACTAGCAGCTCAAATTTGAAAAAAAGGGTAATGTTTTGAAATACTAATGTACAAATTTTGGTTTCTAACACCAACCCATTTAACAATTTATTCTGCTAAAAGTCTAAAATTAAAATATGCAAAAAATGAATAGTTGATAAGGGTGCCTGGTAGGTTTTCTTTCTTTTTTTGTTTTGGATGAATATGTTTGTTTTGATTGTCCTAATTTAGTTTGCTAGTTTTTAAATTCTTTTTAGTGCCACAGAGAATTTAACTTACAAATTTGTGTGAAAATAAACTGGAAATTGTTGATAGGATTTTGAAGGTGTGTATTTTCCTTCAGAATAATGAAAATAGATTTACAAAAGTTTTAGTTTTTAGTATTCTAAGTTAAATGTAGTTTGTTAAAGTTTAATTTGCTTTTATTTCTGCAAAAACATTTGGATATGTATAATAAGATTACTTAATAGTGATGTTATTTTGATAATATGTGTCTGGCCTTACAAGGTCACATATTTTTTAAAAATCAATATTCCAAAGCCGGCAAGATAGATCAGCAGTCTAAAGTGCCTGCTTAGGCAAGCTTAGGCAGGCGCAGGTGATGGTGGTTATATCCCAGCGCCACATGCTGTGTTAGCCCCACCCTTAGGGCAGGATGAGCTGATCAAAAAATGAACAAAAATCAACATTCCATTGTTTTAAAGGAATTTCAGTTTTTATTTTGGAAGATACAATATGTATTTGCTAAATGTAACAAATGTTCTGTCTTGAAAAAATCCATTCTAATAGTGTCACCAGTTTTAAGCACCCTTCTAAAAACAAAACTAACTTACTTTGTAAGTTCATATTGCTCTTTACCTGACACATCCTTCATTGACTCAGATGAAGAGCACATTTTTTCACTAGGGACATAATTGGGTAATATAAATCTTTACTAGTCATGCCTTGTCTTAAAGTTTACTTGCACCCTAAAATATTTTGGGTATGTAGTTTTAGTGTTCATCTTAGAAGATTCTTTAATAAGAGGTGATTTATTCTTTACCGTTTTTGTGAGGTTGTTTTTTGAAATATAAGCTTAAAATTATATTTTATTGAAGTTAGTAGTTACACTGTCTACCGATTCTAAAGTGCCCGCAAAGAACTTTAAAACCTTAAGCTGTGTATAGAAACTTTTTGTTTAGTATCAAAATATTGTCAGTTTTGTAGGTTACTATAAATGTTCTTGATTATCAGCTCGCAAGTATTTTTGTATAAAAATCTGACAATTAAAGATCATAAATGGGTAATGGCATTTGGGGCCAATAGTGAAAGTTTCCTCAAAAAAATTTTCCTAAGGAGTGATATATAAGGTTATTATACTGTTTGTTTCTGTTTTGTGCTCCACTATGAAATATAGTCCAGGTTTTATTTCTTTTGCCACATGTAAAGTCCAGTAATACACTCAAAATTACACAAAACTGACAGCTAATATAAAATTATATAGGTGCATATGTTTTGAAGTTTCATTAATACGTATGATTGTCATAGTACATGTACCTAACAAAAGGTGTACATGTACATACGTAGACATTTATTGTGTATAAAGTTTTCTATATCTACATGAAACTATCTTCCTGAATCTTTGTTCAATAACATGCTAATTCTTTTTTATTCTCCTCTAGTGACAGAATGTTAATATGTTGTACTCTAGCAGAGGAATCTGTTCCAGATGAGCTGAAATTTTGAATCAAAAAGAGGGAAAGAAAAAAGATAACAAAAATATTCCACAAATAATGTACTCTTCATTTTAATTGGCCACTATAAGATGTTCCTGTTTAACATTACCTCTAGAGAAACAAGATGCCTGTCTAATGGTACATATTCCTTCAAAAGAGTAGACATGCTACCATGTTCAGACATGCCTGAGGTTGGCTTTGTTTGATTTGCTATCAGGGATATTATAAACTCTGCTTTTAACATAGACAAGTGTTTCTCAATAGTGTTACATACATTAAGGCCAGTTTTTTTTTTTCATTAGTTTCCATTGTTAGCTTATATTCTATAAGGTTGAACTGTAACAATATTTATCTCAATCAGATTATATGCATAATTAAGATCTGTAACTGATGTATACAAAATAAATCTTTCAATTGGTCTCAACATTTGTGTTAAAGCCGAGGCTAAACATTATCTTGAGTTAGTGAGGATTTTGGTTCTGATATTTTTGTGAATTAAGGAGTAGATGTTAACTATTATTTTATAGATAAGTAATTTGTACATGATTAGTTACAAATAAAACTGCTACTAAATCTCAGGCTTCTTGACTTTCTAATTCAGTGATTCTGTTAAATATATAAAACCTTTGCTTGTGTAGCATAACCAGCAATGCTGAAATTCCCTTCTTGACAAGACAGCACCCTTGTCTCAGTGTACCAATTAACCAGCACATCTTGTAGCAAATGTTTAGTATGTATTTTCAGGGCAATGATTTATATGACTTAGAATAGCTCCCATAGTTGTTAGAGTATCTGGATCATAATAGAAATTGAGTCATTTCCCCTTGATAATTTGCATTTGTATTTTGCTTATTTCAGGAAAGTTTATCTATACACCCAGAAAGTGTTCATGTGTTTCATGAAATACAGTTTACATGTTGACTGGGGGACAAAGCAATGTATTGCTATAACAGAACGAAAGAAATAATAGATGTTCGCTACCTGAAAGAAATGTAAAAATTAATGACTACCTCAGAACAAAAGTAAAGTTGAAATTTCTGAAATTCAAATTTGTTTATGATAACATGTTACTGAATGTAAATGATTTAAAGGAAGAATAAAATAAGCTATGTATGTAAATTATAGGCTTTGGAGCTTATGTATTGTACGTATTTAAATGATAGTTATTGTCCACAAAGGCTGTATGTGCTGGATGTAGTGGTGCACACCTGTAATACTATCACTTGGGGGACTGAGACAGGAGAATCATAAATTCTAGGCTAGCCTGGGGTACATAGTGAGTTCAGGGACAGTCTGAACTGCATAGTGAGATACTGTCTTTAAAAAAAAAAAGCTGTGTGTATATATTCCATTTTAAACTAAAATATGTGGTTTGGATATTTAACACTGATGATACTATGGCTGCTTACTAGAAATATGGATAAGTGGCAAAAGTTTTTAATATTCAGCCAGAAAGCGTAGTTGGAAGAGGGCATTTAACCAATAGGAATCTATTAAAATAGTTTTTAAAATGTCAATTTTTTCATCATTGTTCATTAAACCATAAATCAGGGCTTTGCCTGATTTTATTTTTACCAATTTGTGCTGAAATGGGGGGGGGTGTAAAACATGAGTGTGCTGTGAAGCAAATTATTCAGTTGGATTTATCTTAATGTTCATAAATTTGAAATGTAAAACATTTACACAGTATTTTGTTGGATGATTTTTTTTCTGTATTCTAAAATCTGATAAAGTATGTATGTCTACATTCTGCTTTGGATTTGAACTCTTGGAATCATTTTATTGTGCAGTTTTCGTTTTTGAGACAGGGTCGGAATCATTTTGTGTTGTTTGCTTATTAGTGTTATTTTGCCTGTCCTATTAATGAGTGTCTTTATTTAAAAATTAAGCTAGGGATGGCTTAGTGGCATAAATGCCTACCTGGCAAGTGTAAGGTCCTGAGTTTGATCCCTGGTACAAAAAAAAAAAAAATGTAAATACCATTTTAGTCTTTACAACTAACTGAAAGAATAATACAGCAAATATGATCAAACAAAGTGATAGGCAAGGGTCAGCGAGATGGTTCAGTGGTCTAAAGTGCCTGCTTAGTAAAGCTTAAGCAACCGCAAAGAGGGTGATTCCATCCCCAGAACCACATGCTGTGTCAGCCCCACCCCCAGGGCAGGCTGAGCCAGCCATAAAAAAAAAAGTGATAGGCAAAATGATAGAAAATATGAGAAGCAATCCTGAGAGATTTGGTTGATAAACTAGTTTTAGAGCCAACTAGTGGATTAAACCATATACAAACTTTTGTTTGTTTGTGAGACCAGGGTTCAAACTCATGACCTTGCACTTGCCAGGCAGGCACAAGTGCCACAGAGCTATCTCCCCGGTCCCTAATATAGATAGATAGATAGATAGATAGATAGATAGATAGATAGAGATATAGATTTTTTTTTTTTAAATAATGGCCGCCTCAGCCTGTCCTGGGGGTGGGGCTGGTGTAGCATGTGGTGCCAAGGATCGAACCGTGGTCATTGTGATTGCCTAAGCTTGCCTAAGCAGGCACTTTAGACTGCTGAGCCATCTTGCCGGCCCAACAAATGTTTTAAATGAACAACATACTGTGTGAAGTTGCCAAGTATGAAGAGTACCATAGCCGGACGTGGTGGCACATGCCCGTAATCCCAGCACTTGGAAGGCTGAGGCAGGAGGATCAGTGTGAGTTCGAGACCACCCTGGGCTACAAAAGTGAGCTCAAGGTCAGTCTGAACTGCACAGCAAGACCCTGTCTCAAAAAGATAAAAAAAAAAGTAACATAGTCTGCTTTTTAGTGGTGGTGGTTGTTTTTTTTTTTTTTTTTTGTAGAGGCAATTAAACTGTGGGTCTTCCCACTATCCAATACCCCCAACCTTATTTTTTTCTTTCTTCCTTTCTCTTTCTCTTCGTCTTTTCTAAATGTTGAGATAGAACCTTACCAAAGTGCTCATGATAGACTCCAATTTGTAGTCCTCTTGTCTCAGCCTTCCAGCTAGTATTACAGGTGTGTGCCATACCACACTGCACATAAAGCTAATAGGTTTTATTCTCTTCCTTTGACTCTAGGTTGTCACTATATTATTTCTCCAGTAGGCTTTGAAGCTTATGTGTTAGGCATATTTAAATGATAAAGTTATTGTCCAGGAAGGCTGTCTGTGCTAGGTGTGATGGTGCACACCTGTAATACTAGCACTTGGGTGACTGAGGCAGGAGAATGACATTGTAGACACACCATGGTTCAAAATACAAGGCAGGCAAGGAACAGGTATTTCATTTATTCTGTCCATATCTGAGAACTGTCCTCTCTT
>PVKN010013401.1:0-19954 GCA_004027915.1 Capromys pilorides | reverse complement strand
CTGAGAAGAGCCTCTAGAATCATCCTTGGTGGGATTTTGAGCAAGTCCCATGCCTGTGTGGCCACTAGGAATGCAATTTGATAGTACTAGCAGCGCTCCTTCTGGGGCATGGCGAGGTGGCCCCTGGCTCTGCCTCTTTGTGGTAGATGTGCTGTGTGACTTGTATTGGAGCTGGCTGACTTCTTAAGAGTTAGTATGCATTTCTCCATGCTCCTATCCTGTGTGCTGGTGCCTGGCAGGCTGCACGTGGCCCGTGTTCTCAGCCTGTGTGACAGTGCAGCAGAGTCCCAGTCAACCCGTGGCAGACACTTTCCAGGAAAGTCACCTATTTTTTTTTTAGCATACAACATCGATTTGGGATTATTAGTTCCCAGATCTTCCACATCATGGCTGATGCTTCAAGTCAGTTCAACCGGAAGAGTCTTGTGTTCCTCTGCTGAAGGAATTACCTCGGGCTCTTAATTTCAACATGTCGAAAGGGCAGATAAGTAAGGGGAGACCACGTAGTTTGGCTCGGACTGGACATATTGCTTCCCTCAGTGTCGCAGTAGGCAGGCTCAGTGTGCAGTTCAGAGAAAGAGCACTGGCCTCGCATGAAAGGCCATGAGTATGATGCCCAGCACCAAAAAGTCACACTAACCTAGTAGAATAAAAAGAGAAAATCAAAACAATCATCATAGTAGCTCTTGATAGGTATGATAGCTGCAAAGAGATTTAACTTTGCAGAAAGCTTTGGCATCTATCCCATTTTTAACCCAGAATAATGACAACAGCAATATGCAGCGGAGTCCCTTTTCCAAAGAGGGCCTTGTTTGTATCTGCAATCTCACGTGTGCTTCTGCTAGGCTGCCTTGCTGCTTCCCCTTTGAGGAGTTGGCTTCTCTACTTGGACCAACAGAACATGCCCAGAAGAAGTCTGCTGGCTCCACTTCTGGGAAAAGCCCATCTTCGGTGGCCAGCTTCCGGTTCATGTCTGCCACATGGCTGGGGGAGTTTCCACGCAAGAAGCCAGACCACTCTGACACCTTGTTTTGCTAGGAGGCTGCATATTGTGCTTGGGGCCAAGTATGTGATGCCATCATGAACTGAATCCTTCAGCCCCAAGGCCCAGCTAACGCCACCTGACTTCAGGGAAGCAGCTCACTGAGTTCTTTCTAAGCCACTGACCCACATGAAGAGAAGTCAAATACTTGGCTGTTTTAGTCAGTATGCTTTGTGCTGGTATACAGAAACAGGCAAGATACTAAATGACAGTAACACTTATTTTCTTATTTTAAAGAGAAGGAAACTGATCCTCAGAGGCAGTGAATTATTATCTTGGGGACCTAGAGTTGCTTGGTAGATCAAGAAGGACTAGAACATAGATGCAGTGATTAGCACCCTAGCTAGGAGTTCTTCCACAACATACCATCTCCTGACACATTGGGGTAGATCCCACCCAGGGTCTACATGAGATGGCAGTGGAGGCAAGAGAGGTCGAGCACCTTGGTTAAGATCGCATGGCAGGTGGGTCTGTGCCACCCACTGGACAAGAATCCCACCTTCTGACTCCAGGGTCTGGTTCTCTACCCTGAAGAGTGCTGACGCCTCCAATATACAAAACAGGAAGAGCCAAGCTGTTTGAACAATTAATGAGTGTTTTTGTTGCTTTTGTTTCTTGATAATGCCCTATAAAAGCAAACCATAATTCTCAGGAGGATGTTAAATACAAAGCTATAAAAATGTCTCCTTGCCACAGGCTGAACATCTACAGGCAAATTTTCTGGAGAACATGCCTCAGTGTTTGAGCAAAGGGAACTCAGGACAGGAGAAGGCCTGGGGTCTGTTTCTATTATTTCAGAAACCCTTACCCACAGGAAGTCCTGGCTTAGACCCACCACTGTCCACTTACTTTCTTCAAATGGAAACAAAAACAAGAATATCTTTATAGCAGGTTTAGGGTATCATGTACAGACAGTTTCTCAAATTATGGAGGACTCGGGTCTCCTAGGGAGTGGGCTGGAGGGGTAGCACTTTTCACTTTTTCTCCATATCCTACCTTCTCACTACTGGCTCCTGTGCTCTCCACTTTTGCCCCAAAGGCACACTCAGTCTCTTACCAGTGGGTTTCCTCCACCTGACAGAGAGCACTTCTAGCACAATTCCATGAGTTCATTCCAACCTGTGATGTCCCCTTGATATAGAAGAATCTCATATAGCCTCACCCTATCAGATGGTGGCAGCGTAGTCTGACCAATCGATTGTCTCTGAAGCGATGTGCACCTTATACTAGGGTTTTGCATTCATGATTTCCCAAGCAAGGATCAAGCATGAGTTGAACTCCCAGTGGAAATGGTGAAGGTGTCTGAAGAATTCCTACCATCCTATGGGTTAGCTATTGTCACAGTAACAGTGTCTGTTAAGCTGCCCCTAAATGCAGACACATGTGATGGTAGGCGTGTGTCCCGTACACAAGCCCAACATCAAAAACACTCCATAGAGATGGCCGGGGGAGGGAACGTCTTCTCAGTAGAGATCCAGCTTTCATAGTCCCCAAGATGGGGTTTGGTTTCTGAAGCTCTGTTTCCAAGCACTTCAGTCTCTTGGTGTTTCTCCTTCTGCTTCCTTTAGGAAAGGGATTCCTCCCTTGACAAAGAAAGTCAGGGAAGAGAAGGACCCTGCTTTATTTTCAATAAACTCTGTTTGACTGATTTATCTTCTCATAAGGAACCAGAATAGAGTGATGGTCAGTGGGTGGCTTTGCTGACTTTCAGCGAGTCCTGAGTAGGGGCCAGGATTTTGATAGAGGGCGTGTGTATCTTACCTTCTGACCCCAGCTTTGGAGCTTTAGCTAAGCAAAGAAAGGTTCCCAAACAAAGAAAAAGTCTTTTCTGTAAGATTCTTCTGTAATTCCTTTTATATTATCTGTCACCCCCGTATTGATCAGCGTATGTCTTTCTATGAAAGACTGAAAGGACAACTTAAGGCCAAAGGAGAGATCAGTCACCAGAGTCCCTGGGATACAGGCTCTGTAGCAGCCGTTGTTGTCTGTCACTGAGACAAACTAACACACAGAGTACAGGGTCAGAGAAGATGTTCATTCAGATGCCTAGCTGCTGCACGCAATGGAAGGAATGAACTATGGACTGACTGTGTTCAGTGGAATGCACTTCCCTGGAAGTGTTGTGTGCACCTTGGAACTTATTCCCTTATATTTACTTTGATAAAAGTGGTGTCCAAGCTTCCAGCTTTCTATCTTTGCTATTTGTAAGACTGTTTTTCTTTTTTTTGGTGGCACTGGGGTTCAAACTCACAACCTTGCACTTGCCAGGCAGGCACTTGTGCCACGGAGCTATCTCCCCAGCCCCCTTATTTGTAAGACTCTTTGAGTAATCTATTACGTGATTAAGAACTTTAAAATATTTTTAACTTCCTTTCTGATTATTAAATAAATACATTCCCTTCTGAAAGTATGGGAAAAGCATAAAAATATGGATAAAGGGCTACAGAGATATCTCAGTGGCCTAAGCACTTACTTAGGTAAGTGCAAGAACCCAAGTTTGATCTCTGGCACTACATGCTATTCTGGATGCACAAACTGGCCACCAAAACCAGGAGTGGTGGTGCATGCCTGTAATCCCAGCTCTGGTAAGGCTGAAACAGAAGGATCACTATGAGTCCAAGCTGCATAGTGAGACCCTGTACCAAATACATAAAATAAAAAAAGTACAGAAAAAGATGATTTACTCACAATCTCACCAACAAGAAGCTTATAGAGCAGATGCTAGTATTTTGGCTGTGGTACAAATGCATTTGATCCTCCTATCAACAGGTTCTGCATCTGAAGATTGAGTCAAGTATAAATAGAAAATATTAGAAAAATGCATATGTACAGAATATGTATAGATTATTTTGCCACCATTCCTCAAATAATACAGTATAACATCTATTCACCTAGCATTTGTATTTGATATTCTATATAATTGAGTGATGATTTAAAGTATATGGTGTGGGCTGGGCATGGTGGCATATATTTACAATCCCACTAAACTGGGAGGCAGAGGCAGGAAGATCACAAGTTCAGTTGCCTTGACAATTTGTTTACATAGTCTTTAAAAAAAAAGGCTGAGGATGTACCTCAATGCACAGACCTTGGGTTAAATATGCAGTAGATGTCGTGTACAAATACTATGAAATTTATAGAAGGGATCTGAGCACTCACAGATCTGCAGGGAGGATGGTCTAGGGCTGGCTGGCTGCTTGGATCCACTTTTCACAGAGACACAAAATCCTGTGGTATTGTTGCTAATTTTGTTGCTGGGTCTGCAGTCTGTAGACATGTTGGACAGTTCCTGAATACAGGCGACTCGGGTGACCAATCGTTTTAAAAGAAGGAAGAAAAGGAAGCAACAATCGTATTTACTCTGAAGACAGTGGTCCTGGAAGCTTTTGGAGAGAGTGGAGCGCATGGGAGAAGTGCAGGCCTGGAACGAGGAGAGGAATGCACAGAACTGAAAGACAGGGCTTTGGAGAAAAGGTTAACTTATTCACACTCCGCTTGTTGCTATTGTTAAAGTCCTTCCTGATTCCCTTGGCTAAAGCACCCCACATTGAAACATTTTAAGCTTGACATTTTGATGGAGCAAAGGCATTGGTACAAACTGAATTAGTCTCCCCAAATTTGAAAATCAAGTAAAGCTATTTTTTAAATGCAATTTTAGTTTCTGTCACTTTGAGAGATGGAGATAAAATAAAAAAGATGAACACACTCAACCCAGACCTTTTGTCTTCTTGTCTGAGAGTCGAGAAATGGAAAACTGCCCAAGGGTCCGCATGCAGAACCTGTGACCTGGAAGCCCAAGACATGGGGTTCATTGGAGAGAGTTACATAAGAGAACCTGTAGAGATGGCACAATTTTCTCTGTTTAAACCACACTCTAAAAGGTTTCCACTTTAATTATATCAGCTGCAGTAGAAGGCGGTTTGCTCCAGGATTGCCTAGGCAACTCTGGTCACAGAAGCCCAACACGGACAGGGGCCAGGGAGAGGGCAGTTGGACCCAGCAGGGATTTCTGACCCTGTCAAGTCTGAGGGTCTCCTTAAATGTCAACATATTCCTGGCATCCCTACAGCAGATGCTTGTGTTTTAGTGACTGTTCGTATTTTGTATTTGCTCATTATGACAGTGCCTTCCTACCTTTGAAAAACACAAGCTTAAGGGAGGGGTAGCTGCTGCCATTTTCTGTCTCCACTGGGGCTGTGTAAGCTGATTCCTGAGGCTCTTTGTTGGCTCTGTGTCCCACATGTTGAGCCTCCCTTATCTGACAGATGTCTGTACCCTGTTCGTGGTAGTGATGACGGCCCTGTCTAAAAAAAAAGAAAAAAAAAAAAATACAAGGAGGCCACCTTACTTGGGTCTCAGTGCAAAAATAATGAGCTCAGACATGTGTCAGTTCCTTAGAGTGCAAGGCCTCTGCATTGATCCTGGAACCCCTGGATGCCTTCAGTGGAAAAAGGCAGGACTAAGGGCTGCTCCACAACACTAAGTCCTGTGGAGAATCTCCTGTGTAATGTATGTCCTTGTCTGTAAGGCCCGTCTGTCTTCAGGAGTATCACTGAGAGTCAGGAACCTGGAAATAGAGGACAGAGCAGTCCCTTCAGGCTCTGCCATCTGGCAGGATGGCATCCCATGGATTATCGCCGGTGCTGATCTCGTTATGGGGCATCTGCAGCAGGCTAGGCGCTGACTGGAGCCTGAGGGCTATGTTCTCATTCTTTACCCACCTGGGTGTCCCTATGGCTTTTCACAGAAGCTCTGAGGTCAAGAGAATATAAATGTATTGATAACGTCAAAATCCTACAGAGATAGCAGAGATGGGCATGTGGGCTGGGAGGCGGGAGCTCACATCACGGCTAATTTCCAGCACTACAGGAAAAAGGTGACAGTCAGTGTCCTCCTGGGACTCCCATAAGTGCATCGGGGACTTTCTATCCTGGCTGTGTATGCAGTGTTAGAAGAAAGACTTCATTTCTGTAGGCAGAGGCCAATCTAGGGAGAAAGTCTGTTGCTCATGGATGGGGGAGGGAAGGGACATTTACCCCGGTGGACACCACAGAGGCCTTGGTATTCTGCTGAGAGGCCTTGGTATTCTCTTCTCCAAGCCAGAGCTGATCACTTATACCCACAATAGTTTTGTGGCTTTTTTTTTTTAAATGTATTTGGTACAGGGTCTCACTATACAGCTCAGGCTCATAGTGGTTCTCCTGTTTTCAGCCTCCCAGTGCTGGCATTACGGGCATGCACCACTGTGCCTGGGCTTGATTGCCAGCTCAGTGTGCCCAGGTGCAGGGCCAGCAAGGCATGGGATATTGGGGGATTGAACCCGGTATCCGGGTCTCTGCTCGCCTAAGCAAGTGCTTAGTCCACTGAGCTATCTCAAGACCCTTTGTGGCTTATTTTAAACAGGGAAGCAAACACTGTGTTCTTTCTTTTACTATTCCTGTGTGGAAATGGACACCAAAACCCACTGGTGAGCAGAGGCAGCAGCACATGGGACAGGGAAGAGTCTGCAGGAAGAAGAGAAGTGGTCAAGAGGGGCCACAGCTGCCAGAGGGTGGATTAACGGGGTGGGATGGGCATCATGGTTAATCTTGTTGTCAGTGCTACTGAGAAAGGCAGTCTCTAGTAGATATAAATAAAAGGTGTAGAAGAAGCACTTGGTAAGTGACTGAGCCCCTTCCCTGAGTAGTTTAACTTACAAAAGAAGGCTAGAGAGAACAAGGTAGCTGCAGAACCAGGAAGAGCCCAGGTGGCTTCCTCCTCTGACCTCAGCTCCTCTGCTTTGCAGCTTCTGTCTCCACTACTTGTGGGGTGGGGCGCGCGAGTAAGGGCTCCTGGAACCTTCTCTGTACGGCCTCCGGGACACAAACTCTGCTGTTTACAAGCACCTTGGGCTGGATACCTAACCTTTCTGCACCTCAATTTCCTCGTTAATGAAATAGAGACCATAGAGTACACCTCGCAGGGCTTTTCAAGAATGAGCCAGTGTGCATACTTGGTCTAGTGTTTGGAACACAGTTATAAGCGTCAGCTTCTAAGTGTCCTTACTACTGTTGCTCACCTGCAGCTCAATAATCAGCATGCGATCCTCATTAGCCATGGGATAAATCTGAAATCTGCCTTACACTGACCCTTATTATCTGCTTACAAGCCCAGACCTCATTCTTTCACAGGCATGACATGTGCGTCCAGCCCCTGCACCCCTGGGTAGGCAGTCTCCGTACCTTGGATGCCCACACCCTGTTTCTCTGAATGCCCATTCAGCACACACAGCTCCATTATGTTCCACTCCTTCTGTGAGACTCGGCTAAGATGCCAAAGCCTACATATGGGGAGACTTGATCCTCTCCCTTCCCCCCATTTCCAGCATAGAAGCCCGTGGAGGGCAGAACTGCTTTATTTGCTCCAGATGCTGAGAGCCTGGCTGGTACAACACATGGTCAATTTTTATTGAGTGAATTTGTTGTCAGAGAGAAACTTCCCACGTCTGGCTTTATTAAGATGAAAGACTCTCTCTATTATGGTTTTCTTGGGAGAAAAAAAAATCAAAGACATAAGCCCTGAAACAGCTACAGTTTTATATAGAAAGCATTATTTCTGAACTAAATGATTTTTTTCCTGAAGGAAAATTTAGAAATTATAGCTCCTGGTGGAATTAAAGGAATGGAAATGAAGCCATGCACAGATTCACAGCATCTGAAGAACTCTGTTTTGAACCTATTTTGCTAACTTCTACAACTCAGTACCAGCTTTGCAGTAATACATGCCCTTTGGGCAGCTCTACAAATTGCATTTCCCCCCTTAGATTTAGTTAGATATCTGTCTTAAATTGTGATAGCTTCTCTGAGAATGGCTGTGCAATCTGACTCTTGGTTTTTCATTGGCAAAGAAATTCCTTGATTTAAACCAACAAGGTCTTGCAGATCATTTGGAAGCGTGAGGGGGCATTAAAATGTCCCACACCTCCCTCTCCTGGTTGGTCAGCCTTGCCCTCCTCTTGTGCACTTTTGTGGCAAATGTCAAAATGGCCCAGAAGGTGTGGATGTGTTTGTGGGCATAGGCATGTATGTGCATGCACATGTGCTTATGTGAGCCTAAGAACATGTTCCCTGCTAGGGAAGAGGGGCCAAGGGCACCAGCTGGCTGTGACTGTGGACGTTGCATGGCAGCTTCTCAGTGCTCCATCCTGTTACTTTGGACACATGTTACCTTGTAGTCCTCTGGGGAAATCCCCCCTACCTTCTAGAAGGTTCCTCTTCTTTTCTCCCAGGCTTCCGGAGTAGATTCAGGCCCTGCTTATATTATGAATTAGGCATATATTGAGTGGAATCAGATTCATGTTATTCATTTTGGAGTGGAGCAACTGTGCAAATGATAACAACATTTCCTCACCAACCCTACTTCTCATGATCTCTCAAAAGAGGGAGGTACCGTGTGTGGTAAGCTGAGTTCAACCATTCAAATCCACGAGCACTTTCTGAGTCCTCTGTGTTGGATTCCCTCTTCTTTTCAGGCTCCCTGTCTTTTCAAGCTGCCTTCTCCTCCTCATGGTCTCCTCTGGTTCCTTCCATATCTAATTTTTAACTCTGCTTCTAACACAACCCGGAAACATCTCCCAAAACTGGTTTCACAACCTGGAGCTCTTTAGTCATTATTAAGCTGAGCAAGGGCTGCTCCTCAGGATTATAGAGGGGATTTCAGATGACTCACGTAAGGGAACCTGGGATCTGTATTTTTAAAGATTCCAGAAATGGTCCTAATGCTCACCTGGGTTGGGGACAGAGGCCATGTCACCTATTCAAGTGCCTAATTACTCATCAGTTGTTCTTGCAATGGTCAGAAAGCAACATGAAGCATAAGTTTTTCACCTTTCTGGTCGACTCCATGCTTCTAGCTAAGTTCAGGGAATGCCATGTCTGTGGAGTTCTACCACAGTCACAGTCTCTGACGGTCCCCAACTTTAGGTTACTATCCCAGGGTTATTCTCTGAGCTCTAGTCTTGTACAGTGATGCTGATTACGAAGCCGTGACTCTGTCCCTAGCTGCCTTTGTGCACCCACCTATGGTGTTCATGCTGGAGCTGCACAGATGCTCTCTTTCTTTTGCCCACTGGCTCTGCTGGGTTGTGCTAGCCCAGGAGACTGGATGTGAGTTAACTGCTGGAAGTCTCGGTGGTGAAGAGGAAAGTCGTCTGTTCAACATTCTATATGGCACCATGCAGCTACTCTTCTGGGGCAGTGGCAGCAGAGCCCTCACTTCTGTATTCCTAGAACAAGGCTCTGGAAGCCTCCGGCGTGGAACAGTGGCAACCAGTAAGATCCTCAGACATCTGCCTTCCAGCTTGGAGCCCCTGCCCTGAAGCACCTGCCTTTGATAATCCCATCCTTTTTCTTTCCTACATTTTCCTCCAGTCCTTGGGGTGATAATAGGAGCTTCGAATAATTGTTCTTTTTGTTATTATCCAAGGGCCCTTTTCTATCCTCGGTCCTCCAGTCTCACTGAACCAGTCCACAATATTCAATTCTATCTGTTAAGATAACTGGTGGAATTTGAGTTTCCTGACTGCATCAACTGATGTCATATCCATATGCCACTGTCAGATTCCACTCAGTTGCCCCTCAAGCATTTCCCATTTCATTCACTCAAAGCACAATCTTTGGAGTTTCACTGAAATTTATTTTCCCCTCTCTGAATGCACTGTTCACCCAGTGCTTACTGCTGAATCTCAGGCATTATCCTTGACTCCTCTCTCTCTTGTACACACACACACACACACACACACACACATTTTGGCTAGGGAGGGTTGTCAATTCCACCATGAATCCCTTTCCAGCCTAGCTAACCATGGTTTTGCTAGCAACAGCCCACCTCTTCTCTTGGCCCTCACAACTCTTTTTTCCATGGAAGCAAATGTAATAAATAGGAGTGTGATGTTGTCTTGGGTCATTTCCACCTTGAGCTTCCTGAGGTGCTCACGCTGTGATGCCCACCAGTCTTGCTGAGGACAGGTATATATTCCTTGCTTTTGTGCTCCGGCCTCCCAGTGGTGTACAGTTTTGATCAGGCCAAGTCTTTTCTTGATCAGGGCCCGGGAAACCTATACCTTGATGTCTAGAGTGCTATTTTGTTCTGCACACATGTGCTGGCTCCTTAGTGTTCTTGAGGAAGTGGCTTAAGGGCTCCTTCTCCGGGGAACCCTTCACTGACACCTTCTCCAGAGTTGACACCCCCCAGCTCCACACTGCTCTCCTTGCTAATGTTCCTTCTCATTTTCAGTCACTGTGCATTTGTACCTTTACTTACATGATGTCTCACTCGTTAAACTACAAGATGTGTGGAGCAGGAACTGGGTCTGCTTAATTCACTGCCGTGTTTCCACACGTTTCATTATGGATGTACTAATGAAAGAATGAATCTAGAATGGGTATAAGAAGAAAAAAAAAGAAAGGCGAGGGAACTACCATTAATGTGACTAGGAGGTGTTCTACCACACTGAGAGATATTCTCAAGACTGCCACTAATAATTTGTTCCTGTAGCCAAAGACTCTCCTCTAAAGAAAGATTATTAGGGTTGTTGAAGTATGTGGCTATGCAGAGAAATTTATGTTCTGTATGGTGGGGTAGACTTGTAAATTTTTAACTACTAGCCTTGTGGTTATACTTAGCATACCTGTATATGTGCCAATGTACAGACACGTCTTCACCTCAAGGACAATCCTGGGGTTGGCGTTCCCATGTGAGTCTTAGCTTGAGAGGCTGGACAATAGACAAGAGTTTCCTTGTTGTTTTGAAATCCCTCTTGCATTTGATAGAATTCATTCTTTAAAAATCCATTCTTGAAAAATTCAGTTCAGAGGCAGGCTTCTATATTCTCTAGAGAGGCAGGAGCAGGGTGCCACAGCTTACTTCATTCTAGGCTAGTCCTTGCTGGTGTCATGAGTAGGTGTGATCATTGTAATGCAATTTCATACAGTTAAAGGTTTTTTTTTTTAAGTTTAATTTCACTTTAGTTTATCAGTAGTAAAATCCCTGCTGGCATGTCATTTGATTTGCTCCCCATGCTAATGATGATTCTGAAGCTTTTTACAGAAATGATTATATGGTAATACCAAATCTGATAGTGGATTCAAGTCATCATTTATAGTAATAGGATCATAACAAAGCTCCCTGGAGAAACTGTTCTTGTAATACTGTAATATAGCCACACATCTATGGCTCCTCATTTGCTCAGGGGCACAGACGAAGCAAAAAGAAGGACGGCATGTGGTCGTTATGGCCCAGAGGCTTTTCTCAGAGGAAGAGGTGACAGTGGTGGAAAGATACATTTAGGCTCAACAACTAGAAAGGGCTAAACTTAATAGTGAAATAGATGATGTGGTAAGGTATAAGCTCCCCATCAAGGAATGACTCACTGGAAAACTCAGAGCAAGCCCAGGGGACCCAACTACAGAGAGCCACCGTTTGCACACACAGGATGTGGTGCTTGACACACACAGCACACAGAATGCTGAGTCTAGACCAGACCTGCTGTGAAGGACACATATGATTGGCTGACTATGTCTCAGTTTCATCATACTGGACAAGCGCAGGTCAGCAGAGTATGATGCTAGAGATTTCTTTTTATTAGCTCTCAGAAGACTCGTTGGAAAACTTAGTCCTGGGATCTTTCATCTACAACCTCCTTGAAGAATTTGGTGTGAAAAGTACAGTACATAGGGATGTACATATTTGTGTCTATTTTGGTGTGTATCTCAGAGGGGGCTCTGTAGTGGCTCAGAAGTGCTTCTGGAGGGCAGACTGAATATTCTTCAGCAGGCCCCACTTAGCTCGGTTCTTCCCACGCCCATCTGGTGTCACCACCTGCAGTAAGAAGCAAAGAGCCACGGTGTTAGCCACAGAGGAACCGTGGTTCCCAGGAGTCTAGCACATGCGTGCTGCCATGGATCAGCACACATCCTTTCATTGGTCCCTCACAGCAACCACCCAAGAAGGGGCTCTCAGTCCTGCTTGAGAGGGGAGGAAAACTCAGCCCAGAGATGCTCATAGCCTTCACGAGGACTGGAAGCTCGTAAGCAGAAGTGTTGTGAAGCTGTAGACTGGGTCCTGCTTCCTCTGAGGCAGCTCACATACCTGAGCAACGAGGACCAGTGGGCTAGACCCAGGCAGGGGTCACTACCGAGTTCTCCCACCCCCTACTTCCTTCATCCCCTGACTCTTGGTTCTGTTGTAGCTCTTGTCAGTTGTAAGCTTTAGTACCATGTTAGACTTTCTTTCTAGACTGGAAAAACCTTGATGGGAGCAGAGGGATGGCTGTCTCTCATCTGTATAGTCTCAACACTTGTTATGGTAAAGAGGAGATTCTTAGAAGAGTAGACAAAGGGTGAGTAGGCTATAGGTTATAAGTCTGCCAAGTGTTTCCCTTTGGTAAGGCTGGAATCAGTAAATGGCCAAGAATATAGGAGAAAGACAAATTGCACTGGGCATGAGGGCCACGCAGGAGCCAGCTAGAAACTTCACCTCTTCTGCTGAGATGTGGGACTTCCTGTGTGAACTGAAACATGGCACATCTCTCCGTGTTTCTGGTCTAGTGGCATTCTCATTCTTTCCACATACATATTTGTTACAGAGGCATTTAAAAATGATGGCTTGGACTGAGGCATGGAGGAGTTCTGTGGGTCAGTGGGCTCTGTCCAGAGGAATGGTGACTTTCAGGGCAGAGCCAGTATGGTGAATAGCAATGTTCTACAAAACACAAGGTCTCTATGTATAAAACTTATAGCCTTTTATTTTTATATACAAAGGGAAAGGGCAAAAATATAGATACTTATTGGCCCTGTGCTCTCTACTTTTATAAAATTTAATTTTGATTTTAGAGAAAACAAACCTGCCTGCAAGGTAAAGGTCATATTATATACTTGACAGATTGCCCAATTCCAGAGTAAAAATGGTCATAGTTCATAGCTATAACCCCGACAAAGGAAAAATAAATAAGATATAAACACCAAGGTATCGGGGTAATGAATAAAGGTTCACAGTGGTAATAGGGTCTAAGAACTGACTCAGAAAATAGAGGATTTAAATATCTATTTTGAATACTATAGCCAGAATCTTCAAAGAGGACCACGTGTGACATGTGAATGGATGGGCCTGGTATGGCTGGGGTGTGTGTGCAAACAAGGTTATCAGGAAGACAGAACTTGAGAGTAAAGACATGGCTGTGTGGCTGATGTCCCCTTGCTTGTTCCAAGTGCTCCAAGCCACCCAGGTTCAGATTGCTTCCAAATAAGTTCTACCACACTTCTATGATAGAGCTGCTCTAAAAAATGAAGAAGAAAAGAACCATTGCTGATTACTTTTCTTTTTTGCCTTTCTGAGACAGGGTTTCGTTATGCTGTTCAGGCTGGTCTTGAACTCACTTTGTAGCCCAGGCTGGCCTCAAAATTGCAGTGATCCTCCTGCCTCAGTCTCCTAAGGGCTGGGCTTACAGTTATGAGCCATCACACCTGGCCCAGATTTTTTTAATTAAGGTAGTGAAATATTGCCTTCCAAACTAGATGAAAGCAATGTAAACAAAAAATTATAAGCCCAGTTCACTTATGATCATAAATATATTAATTTAAAATAAAATATGAACTAGCTTAGTTATTAATGAGAGAGTATTAAAATAATACATGACAATCACAGGATTTATTCCATGAACACAAGTGGAGTTTAACATCAAAAAATTAGTCACTGTGGACCAAGGATGCAGTTCAATGGTAGAATTATACTTAGTATGCATAAAGCCCTGGGTTTAATCCTTAGTACTGCCTCTCAGTTATTATAATTGACTTCATTAATAATGGCCTAAAGGAGAAAAATCATATGATTATCTCAAATGATACAAAAAGTTAATAAGGTTTATTATTTATGCACGAGTTTTCAGAAATTTAAAAATAAAAGGGAATTTCCTTAATACAATAAATATTATAGGGCTGGCCAAATAGTTCAGCAGAGTAAAGTGCCTGCAAGCAGCTGCAGGGCCTGGGGGTTTGATCCCTGAGCCTGCCATGCCAGCCCCGCCCCTGGGGTCACTCTAAGATGGCAGTTTGGACTGGACATGGTGGCATGCACCTGTAAGCCCAGCTCTTGGGAGGCTGTAAGCAGGCGGATCACTAGGAGTTCATTCTAGTAGTGAGAAGCTGAACACCCTGTAGACTCTTCCCTAAAAAAATTATATACATATACAATCCCTAAAAATAACTCAGGAGAGAAACTTAAAGATCAGGAACATGACAAGAATATCTACTATCATCATTACCATTTTATGCATGACTGAGGGTTCTGCCAAAAGCAGTTAGGAAAAAATATCTGAGCTCAAAGATTGTATGGAAAGCAATAAAACAAGCAATTACAGAGAGTAGGATCATATGGATGGAAAATGAAGCAGACTCAACAGACTCTCAGAATAATATGGGAGTATTTTTCCGTCCCATGTAATATTTTTAATTATTAATGTTTACCTTATGAAAAAGTAAAGCAAAATTTCATAACAGAAGGAGAGAGTAAGATTAGTTGCTATATTGCATATCATTTTCAAAATAGAATCAAGATGAATCTACAAACAGCATTAGTCTTTATTCTAAACAAGTAATCCATTTGAAAATTTAATAAAATGCAGAACAGTCTTAAAGTCAGCAAAGTCTGCCAATTATTTTTATTGGATCAATGTGAGGTATGCAGCACGATGTTCTGACACATGTTTTTGTAGTGAAATAAGATTAGCATATCATCACCCCACCTAATCACTGTGTGTGTTCACAGTCGTGAAAATCTTGGTAAATTTTTTAGTATACAGTACTATACTGTTCACGCTGTACATTAGGTCTCTAAAGTATAATATTTTAACCAGGAAGGCATAGTATCTCTATAGAGAAAATTTAAGACTTTGGTAAAGAATATACAGAAAGGATTCAATAAATGTTCAGATATATTATATATAAATCTATCAATTTTTTTCTAAAGACTCAATGTCATCCTCAAATTCTATCTGTGTTTTAAAGAAATAGCTCAGCAGATTAAAGCACCTGCAAGCAGGCACAGGGTTCAATCCCCGGGCTGCTATGCTGGCTCCTCCCCTGGGGCATGCTGAGATGGCAATTGAGACTGGGTGTGGTGGCACATGCCTGTAATCCCAGCTCTTGGGAGGCTGTAAACAGGTGGATCACTATGAGTCCAGTCTGATAGTGAGACCCTGAGCACCCTGAAGACTCTTCCCTAAAAAATAAAAAATAAAATAAAATAAAAAGAAAATGGTATTTATTTACTCAAAAAGTTAGATGGAGCAATATATCTGCATGATTATCTAAACAGAACTGAGAACAGAAAGAAGCCCAATGGAGATATTTCCCTTAGCAGTTTATCAAGACAAAGCACAAAGCTGAGATTGAAACAGCAAAACTAGTGAAGTATTGAAAAAGGGACAAATACGTAGAACCACCTACCAACACGCCAGCAAACCAGCATAGACCAGTACATAACAGAAAGTTCAGACACACACCCGTCAATACACAGGAGCTTAGTAAAAGGGCAAAGCGGCACCTTTGTTGTGTACGAGTGGAGAAAAGACCTTACTTGGTAGGTGGCACTGGGAAAACTGGCTCACTAATGGAAAAATAGGAGCATCTCTGTATGACATTTGAAGGTAGAGTCTGCATGGGTCAGAGAGCTAAATGTAAAAGGTGAAACTGAATTTTTACAGAAGAAGAAGCAAATGATTATCTTTTCAATCTAAACTGAAGAAATGTTAAAATAAAGCATTAACTATGAAGCTTTAGAAAGTCAAAACAAGGAAAAATAATTGATGACCTTGGTTGGATCAAAATTGATAATCTCTGTTACTTCGTGAAGTACTGCACACTATGAACAGAGATAATAGATAAACGTCAGAAAGGGAGAAGTTATTAGCAATGTCTAAAACCAGTATTTAGAATATATAAAGGTGCTTTTAAAGCAGAGAAATAGAAAAGTGCAATAGAAAAGCAGACAAAGGACGCTAAAAGGTATTTTATAGGATGGGAGATTCTGGAAGCTTACAAGTATATGAAATGAAATTTATAACAGTAAGAATACATCAATTTATAACTATAGAAAGGTAGATTTTACTAAACTCAGGTGAACGTTAGCATATAAGGACCATCAGTTATTCCTTAGGGAGGTATTAACAGATGTGATCAAACTAAATACATACTTTCTGCATGACCTGGCAATTTCACCTGCAGTGTATATCAGGTGTGAGCTGAACTGTGTCCCATCAAAGTTTATATGTTGCAATCCTAAGCCCCAGTAGCTCAGTTTGCAATTCTATAAGGAGATAGAGTTTTAAAAGGTGATAAAATATGGCCATTAGGGTGAGCTCTAATCCAACCAGACTGGAAGAAGAGGGGGAAATTCCCACACTGACACACCAGGGATGTGCATGTGTGAGGCGTGTAGCTATCCATGAGCCAAGGGGTGACAGTTCAGGAGAAACAAGCCCTGCTGTCACCATGGACTTGGACTTCCAACCTCCACAGCCATGGGAAGATAAAGTTCTACCGTTTTTGGTGATCCATTCTGGCACTTCATTAAGGCAGCCCCAGCAAGCTCCACCGTGATTCAGTGGGTTTCACATCGCCTTCCCAGCCAGAAGGTGTCATGCACAAGCTGCTCACCACAGCATTAGTGGACATCCCCTGGGTTCCCAATAATGGACACAGTGTCCACAATGGCATGGGTGGATTATAAAAACATATCATTTAGTGAAAAAATGGGCCAGGAGCAAAGCAAAATATGTAAAGTAACAGTATTTGTGCAAATTAATAACATTAAAAATAATACACATCATGTAAGAACACATTAAAACAAAAGGATAACCATGAAATATATTAGAATGGGTGTCAAAAAAGGGCATATGTATGCGAACAAGAAAAGGGCTTTACGTAGATTGTTACTGATAATGGTCCATAAACTGAAGTGTGTCATTACTTAAAACCTTGTAAGGTTAAAACTCCAGGTCCAATTTGACCCTAAATGGCATTTGCTCCAGCATTCAAGGCTATTTGTAGGCTGGGTAGAGAGGCACCAGCAGAATTCTAATTACATGAAGAGTAGCAGCTTTTCAGCAAATACACTGTAAGGACATAGAGAATACAAAACATTTACGTTTCATGTCAGGGCTTGGAGCCACAGCCAAGATATGGGTGTCCATAGGATGCGTCCTTCTGAGTGTGGGACCGTAGTGGTCACTCAGGTTGCCCCGCCATCTTCAGCCCCTGAAGATATGTGGCTCAGCCTGAGGAGAGGGTCTGCTGTGGTGAGAGGAAGGGCGGAAGGGGACTGTGTAACAGCCGGGCAACTCTGCCCTGTGGCTGGGGCTCAGCAGGGGTGAGGGCGGGCAGGAGGGCAGCAGCACCGTGGAGACCTAGGGTGACCAAGCCAGGCCCAATTGTGTAGACACAGAGGGGCTGGCAGGGGAGCAAATCTTTAAAGAACTGGATGGGGACAGAGACTTCTGCATTTTGTGAAAAGCTGTAGGGAAAGTCAGAAAAGTGTCAACTTATGACTAATGTTGAGCCTGAATTTTTACTTACAAATATGGTATAATTTAAGAACACCTAGTTTACAGATTATGGCTAGCAGAATAATGTCCATATCATAATCCCAGAGCCTTTGAATATGTTATGTCACATTGCAAGAGGCCATGAAGGCCGGTCAGCTGGTCAAGATAGGGAGATGTCCCAAGTCCTGATCCTTCAAGGTGGAACTTGCAGGCAGAAGAGAACAAGATGAACAAGATGACGGTAGTGTGAAGGGAACTCAGGCCAGTGTTGCTGGCTTTGCAGGTCTGGAAGAAGGGGCCATGAGTCCAAGAAAAAAGAGGCTTCCAGAACAGGGAAGAGGTAAGGCAATGGATTCTCCCTCACCCTCCAAAAGGAACACGGCATTGCTAACCCTGTGATTTTACCCAGTGGGAACCTTTTGCACTTCTGAGCTCTAAAACTGCATCTAAAGCAATGAATAATTTGTGCTCTTTAAAACCATTAATTTATTATGGATGAAAAGGAAAACCAACACTTAGACAGATGTTATGAGAAGACTTCAAGAAAGTGGCTGAAACACAAAGTGAGAGGGAGAGAGTGCGTCAAAGTAAGAAGACGATAATGTGAAGAGGAAAGGCCCTCCTGAGGTATGCAGAGCATCAGAAGACCAGGGTCCAGAACAGAACGTGTAGTCAACAGGGCACAAGCCTTTCTTAAGGACATGTCTCTGTCCCTCCAAAATTAGCAACTGGGCTTTTGATGCCAGAGGTTCCTAGCTGGGGACTATGAGCCAAAAGGGAAGAAGCTCAGTGTGATGCCCACCCTCATGGAGGTGACAGCAGTGTTGTGGGGTTTGGAGTTGGGTACCTGAGACAAGATGGTGCAGTGATTTTCCAAATGCGTGAGTACATGATCTTCTCTTAGAACGACAGAAAAGGAGGAAGGAAGAAGAAAAGAAAAGACAGAAGGAAAGAAAAGAGAGAAAGAAAGAAGGGAAGGAAGGAAGAGACAGAAAAAAAGGAAAGAAGGAAAGAAAAAGAAAAAAAAATCCCAAACATCAGATCTTCCTACTACTGGCCTTCACATCTTTCTCCTAGTGAGGTCCTGGGATGCTCAGGTGAGCCCACCTTGCTCCAGGCCTGGATGCATCTGAGGACAGTGCCGGAGGCAAAGAATTCTGGCTTGGATTCACAGCTGAATCTCAGCACGACCCTTTACGTGTGGTGAGGCCCCTTTCCCCCATGAAGGGTCGGTTTCTCTTCTGTAAGCTATAAGCAGTAGCTCCTTTCCTTTTGGGTGGCTGGAGTGGTTAGTGATGATGGGCAGAGGGCATGAAGCACCATGCTGAGCTGCCAGTGGGGCCTTTCAAAGGCCTTTGCTTTCCTCATACATGTTCTCTATTCCACAGAAAATCAACAAGTCTTAGGCTTACGCAAATCAAATATAAAAGGTGTTATTTCACTTCTTTTACAAAAGTACTATGATGGAAATATTGCATTTTGGATAAGAAATGGTTTTGCTGCTTTATTGCAGCATTTAAATGAAACCTTTCAGGGGTACCAGTCTAGCACGGCTGCCAAAGGAAAAATCCTTGATTTGGTGGAAAGGAGCTAAAGTCATTACTTTTATGAAGCTTTATAAATATCATTCAAGCACACCATCTTATTTTCATTTGCGATTGAAGCCTTTCCTTATGCAAATGATGACAAATGGGAAGGAAATCAGTGTTTTCTCTGGAATGCTAATAGAACCACAGGGAGGGTGGAAGCTACTTCTGAAGGAAAAGTCTATATTGTGGTTCCTCAAGTCTGTTAAAAATGAAGCTTTCAGAAAATGTCATTAATTAGGACTCTGCTCATTTAGATACTGTGTTAAAAACAAAGGGCCTGGAATGCATTTCCTTCTCTTACAGGGAGGGCAAATTAATCACAAAAGCACAATTTTGGAGAACAGTATTTCTTGACTTATGGCATTGGACAATTAGCTTTCAGGCAGCTTGTGGTACTTTGTCATTATTAATTTTATTTATCAGTTTATTTCTTCACTCTTTAATTTATTCATCCACTCATCTATTCATTTGATTGGCCCGACATTCACTCTTATCTTCATCTAATAATCATTAAAAACCGGCTACAGACACACTGCTGGTATAAGCACTGAGAGACAAAGATGGGCTGTAAAGTTTGTTCTCAAGAAGCCTACAGAGTGAGAGGGGCAGTAAAGCAGCCTGGGAGGTCCAGCAGGCTGAGGCGCACACTGATGACGCACTCTTGTCTCTCTGCCCTTCTCTGTTCATCCAAAAATGACAGAAGGTACATTTCACAAAATTAGGAGCACCACTGGGTGCCCTTCATGC
>PVKN010013400.1:0-19951 GCA_004027915.1 Capromys pilorides | reverse complement strand
AGCCGTGCGAGGCCTGCCCTTCTTTTTTGGGCAAATTCGACCCTATCGAGGGGCCGAGAAACAATCCCTTAAAGTGCGTCCACTAAGGGCCGGGTTAAGTCAACACTCACCCGCAGGTACGTACCGTTTTCCAACACAGTCACAGGAGCCGCAGAGCAGAGAAGTCCCTCAGATTGGTTCCCCGTACGGGCCACCAGCTATCCGGCGCCGCTTCTGTCCCGCAGAATAAGGCACACGAACACTTCTGCCTGTGCAAGCTCCTTTATTGACTGGGCGTCAACCTCTAACGTCCGTCCAAGACGGCTCTTCCCGTGTTGTGCGCCAGGCATTTCCCGCGTCGGGGCTTAAATGGCTAATAGTATCCAATCAGAGACATACGCGTGGGGGCAGACTATTGGGCAGCTACAAGGAAGCAGTTAATTATTACCATATATGGTGAGGGCTATTAGGCGAGCAAGAATCAGGAAGCAGGACGTGGGCGCCATCTTGGGCACACGATGGGCAAGGGGTAGCTGGCGGCGAGCGGGCGCCATCTTACAAATCTGCTTACCGTGGCGGGCTCCTAACAGATAACTCCAGTACTTCTGTACCAGGAACAGAAAAGATCATAAAAGCTATGGATGATCTTTGGGAAATCCTCAGTTTGGGTTTTTCCCACTGCTGATCCAAACATCTATATGGGACAGCTTGGCTGAGGACTCAACCTTCTTTGTCACAGGATTTTTAGGAAAGCCAAGATTTTCCCCAGACCTGGGGAGAGGAGGCGTGGCAGCGCAGACCTGGGGTTATCCGGGCAGCAGGCAGCTGGTGACTACTATGTGCAGAGGAGGACGACAGGCACAGTGTTCTGTAGCTTGGGCAGGAGCTTGTTTCCACAAGGCCTCATGTCAGCCTACAGCGCTCTGCCTGGCCCACCTTCCCTGTGGGCCCAGGACCTAACTCCTCTGGTTCATCCAGTGCATCTGGTCCATTGTTGCCATTTTATTTTTCCTAAGTACATATTTGCTGTAAAGGTTACATTTATTATGGGAAATTGATATATACATATGTATATATATATATATATATTATCACGTCTCTATTATTATTATTAATAATAATAGTACTAGTAGTAGTATGATACCAGGGATCAAACTCAGGACTTTGTGCTTATTCCACTGAGCTATCTTCCAAGGCTCCTTAATTATTTTTTCATCCCTTTCTCTATATTTTGTTCCCTTCCCTTTAGCAAAAAATCTATCTTCCTGCTTCCCATTATCTCTTTTATTTTTCTCTTTAATGTATTTGCATTTAGTTTATTAATTTTAATTTACTTAAAGTGGGCTTCTCATAGAAGAGAAACTGAGATACTTAAGCTTGTGTGTCTGATTTATTTCATGCAACATAGGAAACAATCCTAAAACTTACACAGCATCAGAAGAAACCCAGGATGTCACTGTTGTAGACTGCACTTTCCTGGCTGTGTGGAGTTGTCCACTGTGCTCCCGCTTCCTCCTCTTTAGAACATTTATCATCGCTTGCCATTTTCTTGTTCAGTTTTTGCTTGCTAGCATTCCTTTCACTAGAACTTAAGCTCACGCGAAGAGCAGCTCCATCTGCCTTTCCATCGCCCCATTTGCTCATGGAGCACGCCTTTCAGTGACAGGAACTCAACAGACACTTGGAAGGCAGAAATTGTGAAGGCAGAAATTCTGCTTCCTTAGATGATAAGCCCAAAGTGCTCTAGAGTTAGAGAGAAAGTGGCAGCCACTCAAAACACAAAGCAACAGAAAAAACACCTGAATAAAAGAGCGTGCTTACTGTGGGGTTTGGGCTTTACATTTCTGCCAGAGACATAATGAAAGTGTTTCTTTCTCTTGCTGGACCTCTGACAGCAAAATTAGCATGAAGTAGAACAGTACATAATAGGAGCGAGAGCGAACATTGAAGTGCTGCTTATTTCGTGTGAACTTCACAGTTGAGTTGGGATTTGTGAGTGACAAGAAGCACACACTTTTTTTTCTGAAGCGTTTGAAATTGATAATGTTGGTTTAAGCGCTTCAGATGCACCATGCCTTGACTTGAAGTGTGGAGTTCATGTAACAAGTGTTTATCAGACACTTCCTCATATGCTAAGCTCTTCTCTCGGCACTGAGGTGACACTGACAATAGGAAGCCTTCCTTCTCCTCTGCTGAAGGAGTTGTGGGCACTTAATCTTGATTATCAACCTGATCTGATCGTGAAATGCCTCTGAATTTAGTAGCACTCACTACTAAATGAGTATGTCTTTACACGCTTTTTTTCTGAGATGATTGGCAGGTGGGACAGCAAACCAAAAGTTGAAAGCTACCCTGAAGGTGAGTGGCACCACCCAATAGGGTGGCAGCCTAGAAGAAACAATGGCAAGAAGGCGAGGCCGGCTAGCACATACTCTCTTACTCTTTCCTGTCTGCCAGGAAGAGGGTTGCTTTCCACTTCCATGTCTTTCTGCCATTTCTGCCATGCCATTTCTATCTGGGAGCAAGCCAACCATGGACTGAAACCTCTGGAACCGTGAGCCAACATAGATCCCTCCTCCTTTACGTTGTCCCTGTCGTGTAGTTCACATTATGTAAAACTAATGCAAGTTCCCAGTCCAGAGAGTAGTAGAGATTAGCAAGGGGTCCACATCACATAGTGTGACAGGTGCCATATTCACAGGCATGATAAATGGACTGAGATGATCCTAGTGGCTTAAAGGAAACTCCAGCTGTGAACTAAAGAAAAGCTGAGGAGCCTTTGGCGATCGTCAGAACTATGCCTACTAAGGATAGACACAGCCCTGGCAGATAAACAATGTGCAGCAATCAAACTTAGCAATGGATTCCTAGCAAGGGCACTTCGTTAATTATCTTGCGGTCTCTGGAGTCTTTTCTGAGTCAGAATCCCTCAGGAGCTGTGTTCATAGCTCATAGGCTGCTGGGTCCCCAAAGGTGTCCCAAGTGGTCAGAGGGTTGCTCTTTATCTCCCTGGCACTCCAAGGATTCACCCCAATCACATTCACATTCCCAGAAGCCATCTGCTTACTTTGTCCCATTTCACTAGCAGGTGGACATCCCGAGCAAACTCTCAGAGGAGGCCAAAGTGGGGAGGGAGTCTGTCAGGTAGCACTAAGCCACCCCTCACTTCCAGGATTTGGCTCCAAATGCTTTAGAAAATGTGCGTTGTCACTTCTTCCTATTGGAGCAGATACCCTGAGTCCTCTTTCTGGGTTCTCCATATTACTTTTTTTAAATTTTATGTATTTGGTACAGGGTCTCACTGTGCAGCTTAGACTCACAGTGATCCTCTTGTTTCAGCCTTTCCAGCACTGGGATTGCAAGCCTGTATCACCATGCCAAATCTTGGTGGCTGGCTCGGTGCATCTGGGGTGGGGCTGGCGAGGCATGTGATACTGGGGATAGAATCCCAGTCCTTGCACTTGCCTAGGCTCTTAGACTGCTGAGCTATCTCTGAGGCCCTCTGTATATAATTCTTGGATTCGGCCTAACCCCTACTGAAATGGGTGGGATGATTTGATCTGTGAAAGCAGAGAAATAGGCTGTCAGTTAGCTTTTGAGCCAGAAGCATCATATAACTTCGTAATCAGTGGTGATGTGGAGGCACAGTCCATGCCAAATGACCTGTGTCACACTGAGTTAGAACATCAAACATAAAGAGAATGTTAATAACCTTTGCACACTAAGAAATTTGTTCCTTCCCTGTTCAGAAAAGCATGAGATTAAATTTCTCAAATGTTTAGCTTCTTCCTTGGTCCAGCTCTCTCTGCTCAAATCTGGCCTCTTCCTGGATTTGTCTTTCCTGTCACTCTGGTTTTGGTTCAAGAGGTTTCAGGGAGAATGCTGTCACTGGAAGTTGGCAAGCACTGGAAGTTGTTCTCAGGCAGACTTTCTGTCCGGTGGCCTCAGTGGCTTGTGAGAGCAGCACATGGTTGGGGGTTGTTCAAGGCCACCAGCAACTGTGTAGGGATGTTGTAACTGGACTGCTCTTTAGGAGACCTTGGGTGACACTGCCCCACTCACACACCCAGCAGTGAGAATACTCTGCCTTGGTTAAGTCCTTGCATGACCTTCTGGTTACAGTGAGTCCCACAGCTCAATGGAGTACCAAGCTGGCAATCTCAGCTGAAAGCGAATGTTTCACACACAAGACAGAAGGCCTAAGAGTGCCTAGCAAGCAGAAAATATCAGTGCATCCAGTGAGGATTTAAATACAGCATTAACCTTATTAGGAAGAGATTGGAGATATTTCATCCATGGCCCAAAAATCTTTAAATCAACTTTATGGGGCGCAACTTCCACAGAACTTGTCAAACACAAATATATGGGTTAACATTTGTGCCGCAAGTACCATTTAGGAATGTCCTTTGACTAAAGGCTTCCAGAATATTCATTATTTTTCTAGGCAGAACAAATTGTTATACTGATTTAGACAGAAATGAGGACCACAGCAGTGAAGCAGACAAGGAGATTCAGCACTCTCTTTACTTTTTTCATTACTGAGTCAAAATACCCAACGCCCAAAGTTAAGGGAGGAAATTATTTTTTAACTCACAGTTTGTAGAGGTTTGAGGTCATAATCTGATATCTCTAAGGCAGCATGGCATGGGAGAGGGCACCCATTCATGGCAGAGGAAGACAGCAAAAGCAACAAAAGAAAGGAGACAAGGCTTTTTCTGTCCCTTATCTTGCATGCAGGCTGTGGACTCTACGGTGGGCGTAGCACTCACACACTTTCTCTTAGTTACAGCTATGCCCAACACACCAGTCTGTAGGGTGGTTTGCTGACCACGCGCCCTTAATCCCAGCATCCTAGCATTGCATTGTGAATCAGCCACACACTCTGGATTCCACCACCTCTGAAAAAGCCCTATGACTACATGGTGCTCTGGGGGACATCTAGGCACAAGCCATAACGTGCTGCCCCTGCTTGTACTGTTCCTAGTCTCAAGGACGTGGTGGTGCTACCATGGGCCTCGTACCAGGAAGGCTACTGGCAGGCATGATCTCCTGTGATTGCGACAGAAAAACCTATGAAGGGGACCTCACTGAGGTTTACATTCTACAGATGAGAAAAGTCAAGCTTCAGCCTGGCTCTCTAGCCAGCCCACTGTCACACAGCTGCTATGTCATGGGTCCGCTCCTAACAGGCTTCGTGATTCCACCCATCTCACTGTCTGACAAGATCTTAACAAGAAGCAGCCTTGAGAATGGGGGCCTCTGCGCTCTACCCCGCCAGCCTTTCCCAGGCTTTGCGGTGACCTCTGCTTGGGACCGGGCACTTGCCGCTCTCCCTGCTCCACTAATGGACACATCCTATATGTAACATATGGACTTTCCTAAAATATAAGCCCAGGCACAAAATAAATACCAGACCAAGATAGAATCTTTAATGTGGCCCTTAAGAAATTCCTCCTGAAAGAATGATAAATTGCGCTGCTTGGTGTAATGCTGAATTTCCCTCCTGCGGTTTTTCATTCTCGTGAGTCAGGCCACCCTCTCTGTAAAGTGTGGAGAGATTTAGTAGAAACCAAACCCCTGCGGGGCTTTCTTTTTACTCCTTCTCCTGGAGTATCTGGTAGCTATTTATTTCCCACCTGTGAGCAGCAGAGACCACACTCCCCAGCTGTAGCCCCAGCAGCTGGGTGGCAGCCTTGACTTAGGCCCAAACACTTCTCCCGAATTTTCCTGGAACTCACTCAGTTTCCTGTGGCTTCTGGCGTGGTGCTGCCAACTCCGTGCACACTGAGGTTGACCAGATGCCCCCATGTGGCCTTCTCCGTTTAGGTTAAATGGCTAATGGTGCCACCAGACTCTTTCTGTGGTGATGACAGTGTCTTATCGTGTGATCCAGAGGTTGGCTCAGCAGGTGTGAGTGCCTGGTAAGGCTGAGGGGGAGGGGGCAGGGGAGAGGAAAGGACAACAGGACGGAGAATGAGGAAGTGAGGAAGGAGGCATCACAGCACAGTGTAACGGCTTATTCTGAGAAAGAGCAAAACAGCAAGGTCCCCTCATAGCCTTTATTATAATATGTTGTTATAATTATTCTACTAGTAGTTATTAAAGGGCAACTTAAACTGCCTGTACTACAAAACTGTACTAATTTTAAAACGATTGTCACTTTGTTACTGTACCTAATTTATACATTAAAGTTTATCATAGTTTGTGTTATGATTTGTGTCTAGTTGAGCCCCCCCCCCCCTCGCCAAAGCCTCATGCAGTCATAGGGCGGGGACTTCTAGAGTTTGAGATTAACTCATGATCCCCTAGGATTATGGGTGATCCAAGGATGAGATTATGGGTCCAAGTACTGCTGGGATTATGGGTGTGGCCTGGGGGCAGATAGCCTGAGGCAGAGAGCCTGACTGTAATATAAGAGAGACAGAGAAACAGACTCTCTCTGTTACTGTTGTTGGTCTGTTGCCATTGTTGCTGTTCCAGTCCCGCTGCCATGAGCTGCTGCTCTCTGCCATGTGCCCCTGAGCCTTGTAGCCCACCTACTATGGGCTGAAGCCTCCAGTAACTGAGTTAAATAAAACTTTCCTTCCTTCATTTTGGGTGTCAGGTACTTGTCCCAGCAATGAGAGACAAGTACTGAGACAGTCTGCACACATAAGAAAAGTCATGGTATCTACAGGTTCCTATACCATCGGTGATTTCAGGCCCCCACTGAGGCTAGAATGTGTCCCTCCCCATGGGGACAACTGTATTATTGTATTGTTATTATTGCAGTTTGTTTTTGCATTGGTTTGCTTTCTAGGGAGAAGGGAGAAGAGGAGGTGCTGGAATCCTTCGCCACATCCCATGGGCTTCTATTGATTTCACATGAAACTGGGAGCCCTGGTTCTGAACCCAGGCTGCTGCAGCTGTGTTGATGATGACTATCCAGTCCCCTAATCTTCTGTTTATCAATCCTGTCATCCCGAGTGTGGAGAAAACGAAAATCCATTTACTGAGAAATAAATGCATAAATATGTAAAACGCTAGAAGCCAGGTGGGTATATAAAAAGAATTATTATACTACTGATGTTACAAGATGCCAGGTAATAGTAAAACTTAGGGACCTGTCTATAGGAAAACTCTTTCCCTCATCTGTTGTGTGAACATGGATATTAACTAATTTCCACTTACCATAGGAGGTAGGGAAGAGGCCAAATCAGGGCAGGAAAGATACAGTTTACAGTTGCCGTGCCTTTGACATGGAGATAAGTGCCCCGCCCCCATGGGTGTCTGAAACTGCAGATAGTGACAAATCCTATAGATTATTCTTTCTGTGCCATCCATAATAGCAATAAGAAACAATGGTAACATAGAACAATTTGAACAGTATACTAAAAAGTCCTGTGAGTGTGGTCTCTCTTCAGGAATTAAGCCTAGGTTGATATTTGGGGATTTTGGTGTCTGCAGTTAACTGAAATATGGAAAGTGAAAGCAAGTCAGAGAGCTGCATTCCTGATATGTAAGAAGGGAAGAGCTGAGCGTGGTGGTGGAGAACAGGTATGGGGGGAAGGAGTCTTCCTGGTCCGGGAGATAGAGAAGAGAGGCTGCATTGGGGTCACAAAGCCCTAGCACACCAGGTTGGTGACGCTCCAGGCTTCCAGGTCTGCATGTCACCTGGACCTGCCACCTCTTCCCTTTCATATCTTCTCAGGTACCACTGAAGCTCTGTGGCAATCAGCCACAGTGAGTGGAGGGAGGTGGGACCCGTGGACGTCATACACAGGTGTTCCCAGTGGGCCTTCCAAACAGCACAGTACCCAGCTTTCCTTGGCACTGCTGGATGTAGAAGATACAGGGCAGAGTGGCTGCAGCAGAGAGCAGACTGGGCATAGACTGCAGCCCCTGGGGTGACCTGGGAGCATTAGAGATGCATCCCTGGGAGGGGCAAGGGATGGGGGCCTGCCTCCCCCGGTGAAATCACAGAGCCGGTGGCCTTATCTGGAGGTTGGTGCTGTGAAGCCCTCATTTGTACTCGGAAGATGTTGATTGCTGTGGCCAATCAGATTAACCAAAGAACCGAGGGCTCTCCGTGATAGTCTTCTGTGGACTGTGGCTACTCACAGTGGAGGTTCAGTTTCTTCCCTCCTGGTCTAAACATTTTGGGGAGTTAAATTGTAACCTGTCTCTTGGATTCATCCCCATGTTTAAAAAAACTTGGAGTGTGTCATGTCTGGTAATTATCTTTTTCCCTTTGGGATATTATTAAGAATAGGTCTTTGCATTCTTTCACGTTTAGCATGCCATTTCCGGCCTAAAATTATTATGCTATTGCATATTTCTTGAGTAAGTTTTATTTAAAAATCTCTTTAGCCTCGGGGACTATGGGACATTTTTAAATGTCTTGATCTTTATATGAACAAGATAGCAAGTTCTTGATTTCATGAAGTCATTGAAGGACCGAGAGCGGCTGCCTTTGTGAGTATGAACCAAGATCCGGTCATCTTTAAAAAGAAGAGACAGAGCGGTGAGAGCGAGCAGTTGACCCTTCCACTTCTCTTCCACTTCTCCGTGAGACCACGCTTCTCTCCCACGTTTGATGCTTGCCAGAGGCTCCTTCCGAAACCGTGGCCTGTCTAAGAGGACTGGGCTGGTGGATGCGACCCGGAGGCGAAACTGCAGGGCACAAGCCAGCGCTTTGCCTCTCATTTTCACTGACAAATGTGTGCATATTACGTAGTATATATAATAATGTTATGTACAGTATGTATTATTTCCGGAATAATATTTCTTCTATTTTGTTAAGTACATATAAAATAACATGCTGTATAACAAAATAATGTATGGCGCTGCAGTACATAGCAAGGACTTCACTATATATTATGTTCTCTCTATACGTAGTATAGGTAAATTTGATGCCTAATATATTTACTATATGCTGTACTGGTACATAATATTGATCTATAGCCTATTAAAATTCTAATGTACATATAATATTTGCTTTATATTAAATAAAATGGAAGGTTTCTTTCCTAAAAAAAAATTAGGACTCCAAGGCAGATATTCTGAATTAGTTAATATTTTTTTCTCTTGCTCTCTGAACAAAGTCTTGTAAGCACAAGTTCCAGTCTACATAAGATGACTGGTATCTCCCTCCTTCCCTCTGCGCCCACTCCTGCCCCATCTGGGAACCTGTTCTCCCAGCATTCTCTCTGCTTCCACAGCTGTTCCCGCCACCCCTGGCCCTGCTCCAGGAGGGGATGCACTGCATTAGGGTGGAGTCTGTGAAGTCGGCATTTAGGATGTTCCATAGTGGCTCCAAATGATAGTTCAGATGTAACCTTTCAAGGTCAAATTCAAGTTTATCTTCCATGTAGAGACTACACCGGTGTGAGTCCTCCCTCTTTTACAGCCTTCTTTTCGGTTTTATTGTTCTTATGGAACCTAGGATCAAAGAGTTTTAGAAGAGAGACAAATTAGTCATCTCTGAATATTCTTTCCTCATAGAGCCCTTGCACTTGTTAATGCAAGAACTGTTTTGAGAGGTGGAAGAGAATGAAAAAATTTGCTGACTAAGATGAGTTACTGAATGCCACTTTGGTGGGAAAAAGGAAGTAGCGTTCTTTGCCAGGTCTTGTTTGAGCAGCCAAGCCACCGTACAGTAAGTAGAGCAAACCACTTGATGCCCCTTTTCCCTCACTGGGGCGGATTCCCATCACTGATATCCACCCTCATGCTCCTCCTCTTTTTCCTTCTTATGCTCCATCCTCTGTGCTCCACTCTCTCCTTTCCCCACCCCCAGGTAGCCACAAAATTCTGGACCATCAATTACATTTCAATTTTAGATCAATGAATAATTTCTTTTTTCATGTAAGTACCATGGCTTAGCACTCACTTATACAAAAAGCTCTTTGCTGTTAATGTGAAATTAAATCAGATGGAGCATCTTATTTTTACCTGCTAAATCTGGCAACCCCTTTTCAGCCCTTTTCTCTGTATCTCTGAGAGTAAGGAAACACATGAAATTGTAGCATGAAATTTCTAGCATTTGGCACTATCATCAAAGCTCTAAACCTACCCCATCCCTAACAGGTCATAAGATAGAAAGTACACATTTTAAATAAAATTGGGCTGCAAATCAGAGCTTGCCTCTTCCTACCATTAAGACTGCAGTACTTATACAATGTTGGGTATTCTTCATGTCTAACGAAGAATTGTGGTACAGCTGGAAAAGAAGCAAGACAGTGTTAATGGTCCCATGGAGTACCATATGGCACCCACTGTAGAGAAATAGCAAAAGAAATTCAACAAGGGGACTGTTCCCTTGCCACTGATGTCCCCAAGGACTTTGTGATAGCACCTCCGTAGGAATTCCTGTAGGAGCCACCTTCAATTAAGATACTTTGCTTTCTTCTTAGTTTCTCTTTTCTTTTTCTCTTCCCACTGCAGTAACAGCCTTTTTTTTTTTATTTTTCTAAAATCTTATTGATTGATTGATTGATTTGGTATAAATTCTCACTGCACAGCTTGGACTCAGTGAACTTCCTGTCTCAGCCTTCCTAGGGCTGGGTTTATAGCCATGCACCACCATGCCCGGTTTCAGTGGCCTGCAAGGCCCACCCAGGGTTCCGGGCCTGCATGACATGAGTGATCGGGAATTAAACCTGGCCCTTTCACATGTCAGGCAGGTACTTAGACCGACCACCCATCTCCCCAGTCAACAGCCTTTTCTTAACATGAGAAAAAACAAATAAGGGTAGCTGGTTTTTATATTTTTTATGTAACTTTTAAAAAGACACGTGTATCTAGAGTGTAAAGTCAAATGTCAATCATATTGAAAATAGCATTTAAGATTTTGTGCCACAGAAGGAGCAGGAAGGACGCTTTCCTGGAGCCAGACGGCCATGGCCCACTGCTAAAATTGGCCGTGTGATCTTTCAGTGTACGCACTAGTGTTTCTGATCCATAAAATGGGGTTGGCATGAGATCTGAAGTTTCCTTTCCTGATTAGAATCCTTTAACTCCAGCATGATTTAGAAACATTAGCAGTAGGTCCCCACTGTGGAAGTCCCCTTTCCTGAAGGCTGGGTCTACCTATCTCACCCCTGCCTGTCACATCAGTGTCTTTTTCCTTTGCTCCTTGTATTCAGCCATAGGGAAAAGTTCAGTGGAAAACCTTGAAATAGCAACAGCCAAGAAGCCGACCTGGAGCCACGGGGCCCTGAGGCTGCCAAATACTTGTCAACAGCTCACCAGAAGCATATGGGAAGGGAAGGGCCCGGCACTCTGTGCCTGTGCCACAGACTTGTGACTTATTGTCCACTCCAGAGAACCTGGCCAATGAGGAAGTCACTGGAGATTCCCCAAGAAAAGTGAAATACCTGCTCCAGCAAGAACAGTTGCTTACTGAGATTCAGCCAATTAGCCAATTAGCCAATTAGCAGAATCTTCTAGATTCTGCTTCTCAGAACACTCTGGTTTCTATGACAACTCTGAGGGCTTCTTAAAAGAACTGTCAAAATGGACAATATCACTGTATTCCCTGAAATCAGCCCTGGGCACCACCCAAAACTGCAAGGGTGCAGAACCCTAGGTGTTGGACATGAACTTCTGGTTCTCAGAAGCTCCATGCTTTGGAAATCCACCGTCATATTCCACATTCTGGTGCTGGAGATCAAAGTCCTAAACATGGAAAAATGTCCAGCAAAGAAAACTCAAGAAAAGCATCATGTCATGGTTATTGGTCACCAAGAATAGAAGTTCCATAGTGACCACTACAAGATTTATCAATAACTGGACAAAAGCTCTTGGAAATAAAGGGAGTTCTAGATCTGTATGCAAGGCTTGTATCTCCTTCTTACTAAAGTTTAGTAAAAATTCCAGTAGGAATAATTATTCTTTGAAATACAAGTTTATCAATTCATCTTAAATTTGTCTCATTGCATCATTTTAAAACTTCCCTGTATAAACAACCACTGAAACACAGTGGCTTTGATGAAAGCTCTGTGTGAGGTGGTAAGACAGCTGGGAGAGGAGCCCTGGCCAAGGCTGGTGTGGCCATGATGCATCCCAAGGATGTGAATCTAATTACAATGTACAGCAATCCTTTAAAACTATTTTATTTTTTGTCTTTTTTGAGACAGAGTCATGCTATGCAGTTCAGGCTGGCCTTGAGCTCACTTTGGTAGCCGAGGCTGGTCTCAAATTCTCACTGATCCTCCTGCCTCAGCCTCTCGAGTGCTGGGATTACAGGAGTGCACCACCACGCTTGGCTAAAACCATTTTAATGTCTCTGTTTAAAAGAGGAAAATCAAAGCTGTGATAACCAAGTGAGCACTTATTACAAATACCAGTCTATGCTTGAATCCATTTTAAACCATGTCCATATTCTCCCAGGCAGTAATAAATTAGTTTATCTTTTGTTTTAAAAATTAGCAACACAATGAATTTATTTTAGTAAAGTGGCAATAAATTTCATTCTACTGAACTTCTCCTCCATAAACATTATCATCTTGACAGCATATTCCAGATTGAAAAATCTCACCTATCAAGAAAATTTTATAATCTAACTTCTAACAATGTTAACTCTTTTTTTTTAATGTTTCATTAGAAAATGAGATCCTCTGAAATTTCTCCATTGGAAATTCAAACATAAGTCTGAAAACTAGAAGTGCTTTAAAGTTCAATCTTGTCCTGTGAGATGTTGAAGGGGGTTGGCTGAACACTTAGACCATACTCTGTGCCACACCTTAAATTCTTTTAGATGACATTGGAAAATAGGACCAAGACAAAAAGTTCATGAGCTGGATGTCTAAATTCTCTTGACCATGAACACAAGTGTAAACTAGAGAAGTTCCCTTCATACCTGGCAGGGGGATCGATGAGATAGGGGTAATATGACTGTAGACTGGTAAAATAGATGAATGGGAAGGATATGCCACGAAAACCTAAAATTGGTCAAGACTTTAAGAGCCTGAGTGTACCTTGAATTATAGTACTTCAAGTTCAATAAAGTTGTTTACTAAAAAAAGTAGTCATATATATATTTATGATTATATATATATATATATATATATATATATATATATATATATCAGGGTCTATGCAGCTCAAACTCATAGTGATCCTCCTGTCTCAGCCTCCTTAGCACTGGGATTACAGGTGTGCACCACTATGCCTAATGTCAATGGCCAAGGTGGCACAGGGTCAGCATGGCATGTAGTACTGGGGGTTGAGCACAGGTACTTGCACTTGCCAGGCAGGCACTTAGACCTCCAAGCTATCTCCCCATCCAATAAGGCTTTTAAGAGTCATTATCCCATACTATAAGTAGACTAATATTTCCCTGACAGAAGCTTATAAATACTGCTAACTAGAACTCATAAGGAATATGAGTTACATTACAAATGACAGCAGAATTTATGCATTCGTGGTGATTTGAGCACTGAGGCTGGAAGCACTTAACATTCTTGGAAGAATTTCTTTTGGATGTAGAGTAATGTGGTCCCAGATTTCAAGGTAATGTCACAAAACTATAGTAGTGAAAATAGCATGGTATTAGCACAAAACCAGACAAATGGAAAAATAGAATAGAATCAAGGATGCCAGAAATAACTCCAGGTACCTTCAGTCATCTGATCTTTGACAAAGAGGCCCAAAATATATGCTGAAGAAAAGGCAACCTCTTTAATCAGTGGTGTCAGGAAAGGGGATCATCTACATGCAAAGGAACAAATCTGGACTCACACCTCTCACCTTACACTGAAAATCAAATTGGATCAAAGACTTGATATAAAAACAGAAACACTGGATGTACTGGAAGATAGAACCTGCAAAACTCTTGAAGATGTGGACATAGGCAAAGACTTCCTTAACAGATCTCTAATTGCACAAGAAATAACAGCAAGAACCAGACAGCCAAGCAACAGGATCATATCAAATAAAAAGCCTCTGCACAGTAAAGGAAATACTCAACAGAATGAAGAGACAACTTACAGAATAGGAAGCTTGTTTGTTTGGGTTTTTTTTGCCAGCTATTCCTTAAACAGAGGACTAATATTTAGAAAGCACAAAGTACTGAAAGAAATAGGTTCCACAAACAAAGATCCAATTAAAAATAGGCAACTGAAGCAAAGAGACACTTTTTAAAGAAAAGAAATGCTAAACATCTTTAAACTTTAGAGAAATGGAAATCAAAAGAACGGTGAGAAAGAATGACCATCATGAGGACCAGCAAGATAGCTCAGCAGACTAAGGGCCTGCTTAGGCAAGCCCAGGGACTGGGGTTGGATCCCCAGTACCGCATGCTGCATCGGCCCCGCCCCCTGAGCAGGTGACCCAGTCTGGGCATGGTGTTGCATGCCTGTAATTCCAGCGCTGGGAAGGCTGAACACGGGAGGATCACTATGAGTCCAGTCTGTGTAGTGAGACCCTGTACTAAATACAGAAAGAAAGAAAGAAAGAAAGAAAGAAAGAAAGAAAGAAAGAAAGGAAGGAAGGAAGGAGGGAGGGAAGGAAGGAAGGAAGAAAGAAAGAAAGAAAGAAAGAAAGAGGAAAGAAAGAAAGAAAGAAAGAAAGAAAGAAAGAAAGAAAGAAAGAAAGAAAGAACCACCATGAAAAGCTCAACAACAAATGCTGGTGAGGCTGTGGTGGATGGGATCTGCAACACCATTGCTGGAAATATTTGCTAGCACTACCACTCTGAAAATCAGTATGGACAATCTTCAAAGAACTAAAGTTAGATTATAGACAATCTCAAACTAAAGTTTGATCCCGTTGTACCACGGTGGAGCACCATGGTGAACTAAAGACATCATACTAGAGGGACACACTCATGCCCATGTTTAGAGCAGCACTACTGATGATAGCTGCCTGCTGGTCCATCAGCGGATGAGCAGATAAAGAAAATATGTATTCTACGCTACAGGGCACTGTTCAGTTACAGTGAAGGATAAATTTGAGTCATTTGTTAGAAAATAGATGGATCTTGAGATACTAATACTAAGCAAAACAAATCAGACACCAATGATTAAATATCACATTTTTTCTTATATGAGAAACTCTGAGTATTAACGATCGAGAGAACAACGTACAGATGATTGGAAGCAGGAAGACAGACTTTGTGGAGCTGGGAAGAGGATCTGGATGTGGGCAATGATGGAGGAGAGAAAGGGGAAGTAGAGGAATCAAATCATCATATGATAGTCCCCCACTCCTCATGAAGAATGGAGTATGAATTGCAAGCATATATTAATAAAAAAGCAACTTTCAGAAAAACAAATACAAAGAAATTTAAGAGAAATCCTCTGGGAAAGCGTCCACATTGGATTCCTGACAGTGTCATAAAAGAGCAAGGAAGAGACCACCTCTAATCATTTGGATCACCACCCTTGAGACTGCCAGTAAGAGTAAGCTTTTTTAAATTGAGTTTTTACATTTATTATGCTTTTGAAAAAATAAATAAAGGACTTAGAGTCATGGCCTATTTTTATGTTGATGTACTCAGCTTTTTGGTTTGTTATGGATTCTAAAAAGTTTGCTTTTAAAAATTTTTTAAAGTTGCACTTTACTTTTAATTCACAAATAATTGTGTAATTCTGTGGTAAACAATGTCCTACTTAGCAAATATGTATACTGCAAAATGCACAAACCAAGATAATTAGCATGTCTATAATCTCAAATATTTATCTTTTGGGGGGTGAGGATATTTTAAATCTTCTCTGCATTGTTTTGGAATATACAATGCATTATTAATTCTGGTCATTGTACTGTGTGTGAGACCCAGACTTTACCCCTCTTGACTGAATTTGCTAAGCAAAAATTTCCCTTTCCTATTCTCCTCTTCTCCTCAATGGCCGGTACTCAGTATTCTATGCTCTACTTGGGTTTAACTTTTAAATAAAATATATTTATCTATTTGCCTTTGAAAATATAATGGACCTGTTTTTCTTTGAGGATATAATTTTTTGGTTTTATATGTAACTAATTAGATTTTCTGATACCATTTATGGGCTAAATTGTCCTTTCCCATACTATTTTGCTAATTATATCAGACTGAAGGAAAGTTATTCCAGGAATGTCCTGGATTTCCAATAAATATTAGTTTACTAAATAAATTTTAGATATTTTCTAAACAACCAAATTTGATTATGATAGTTTATATAAATTAACTTGGGAAAAACAATCTATTTTGATTTTTCATAACCAAATGCTCATTATTTACATATTTTCTTTCTCTATTATCTTTGGCAGTTTTATCTTTTTTTCCATTTCATCACTGAAACTTCTTCCTTCGTGTGTATTTCTCATTGGCACCTGTTTGTAGTACACGATCATTACATTCACTGGGAGTTGTGCCAGTGTACGCAGAGCACCTTACATGCTTTTTATTCCCTTTTCCTCCCCTCCCTCCAAACCTTCTTCCCTTCTTCATGTCCAAAAGACTTCCATTTTTTCTTTCTTGTTTCTTTGCACTCCTTTCACTTACTTCCCTCCCTGGTCTGTTGTCCCCCTTCCCACTTGGTTGAGTTCCTCCTGCGTAGTAACAGCCCTCCCACATGTTGCTCCTTAGTTGTTTATGCTTTCGGTTTCTCACACAAGTGAAGCAATGTGACATTTAAATTTTGGACCTGATTTATTTCTTTATTTCATATAAGATTATATTTTTATTTATTACCACTGGCAGTAATGACATTCTGATGGTTGAAAGATGCAAATATATATATATATATATATATATTTTTTTTTTTTTACATTTCCATGAAGTATTTTCTCCAGAGTTTTGAAAGAAGATCATGATATGCTAAACATTCTAAAGTCTTGATGCCCAAGGCTATTTTCCCTTACATTTGAACAATGATTTGGCTGAATAAAAATTCGGAGTTAGAAATTCCTGCCTTAATGCTTCAAAAATATTGTTCCCAATGCTTTGGGGTGACAGTGTTTCAGATAAGATGGCTCAAGACACTACAGAAAAACTGTCATTAGAAGCTCTTAAAATTCTCTTGTTACATTTTTATATTGTCGAATATCACAATAACATTTTAGAAGTGGCTGTTTATCAGGAGCTGATCAGTCTTTTGAGCTCCTAAAATGAGTGTATGGCGAAGGGCTAAATAAAAGGGACAAGTAACGCGAGGCTTGGGGGTCCAGGAAGGTCAGAACTCTTGGAGATGAGGGAAAAGACTATTTTTTTTTTTTTTGGACTGCTAATGTTTATTGGGTTTTCAATAAATTCTGTAATATGCCAGAAAATGCAGGGAACAGCTGTGGTAGAAGGCTTAAAGAGGAACAAGACCTTGAGAAGTCAGAACAAAGACATTCCAAGCAGCAAATCTTCCAAATTAAAAGAGCTGTCTTTCCTCTCAGGTTGGCAGTGAGTGCTTTAGAATTGGAGTGGGAGTCAAATGTCCTCAGTGTGGTCTTATCTTGTCTTCTGGAGCTTTTCCAACAAAGCCAGAAAGCACTGAGGTCAGCCACTTAATCTTTACACAGTCTTGTCCCCAACAAATTTTCCTTGATCATTTTTGCAGTCCTTGTGAACCTTTATACACGCGGATCCTTTTTCTTAAGTTACAGAATTTTCTTGATCATCATTTCTTCCTCATATTTTTTCCTCTGGAACTCCAGTTATTTGAGTATGGATGCCTGCTCTTCTATTTTCAAATCCCTTATCTTTCCCTTATCTTTCATACTATATTCTATTTCCTTACTTCTCTTTCATGCTTTATGGGGAAATTGCTTAACTTAAATCTCCAGTATAGTACTCCCATTTTTTATTTTATCCATTAGAACACTGTATCTCATCTACAAAGGTCCTAATTCAATTCTCCTAATCCTAACAACTAGTGCCTCTACACAGTAATTTTAAATACTTGTGCTTTGCCAATTTTTCTTAGCAACATAATGAGCTGCCTCTTTAAATGTATTTATTATGCCTCTTTGTGATGAGTCATCACTCCATTCCATTCCTAATTTTAGTCTATTCAGATTGTGTAGTGGAGGCTGATTATCTTCTAATGCCTAATATTCTTGTTGATGGGTTCTTTAGTGTTGTGTATTAGCCCACTTTATCTCAGTAGCTGCACCTCTCTTGTCTGGGATTATTTATGGGGTAGAGGAGCCAAGGTGAAGTCTTAGCGTGGAATGAGAGGCCCAGAGCCAGACCCTTGCCAGTGGGACATGACCCCTCCTCTTTGGGAGTTAACGTCTCTGTCCTGACTGTTCCTCTTTGTTCTGTTAGGTACAAAGGTAGACAGGGACGGAGGACAATTTTTAGTGTTGCATCTTCTTCTAAGATATTTTATATTTAATTATTGCTGACATAGAGCAAAATCACCAGGATTTCTACTTCATAAAATGCATCCAACACAACTTTATGAATCTTTTAATGGTTCTCAACCTTTTATTTATTTTCATTCTTACTTTTGCAGTGCATGGGTTTGAACCTATGGACACTTTACCACTGAGCTACATGCCCAGAAATTTTTTAAAGTTTATTTTGAGGCAGCATCTTATTAAGTTACGAAGTTTCCCAGGCAATCTTCTTGCTTCAACCTCCCACAAGGCAGGGATTGCGCTACCATGCAGTGCTTGGTTTGCATCTTTTTTTTTCTTCAGCACTATTCGTATTTGCAGGACACTGTTTCATCAATTAATAAATTTTATATTTAGAAAATATTTATAATTATAGAAAACTGAGTAGATGGTAAAGTTTTATTTTCTCGTAATAATAATTTTATTAATTTAGTTACTTTATAAAACACCTCAGATATCATAATTGTGCTTCAGGATGGGGAATGGTAAAATCCTAAGAATTTTTTAAAATCATATTTTGGATACAAGCCACACAGCAGATGTGTGCTTTATACATACTGTCTTTCTGGCTTTTTTTTCTTATTCTTTTAACAGCCCTTTGCAGAGCAGAAATTTTATTTTAATGAAGTCCAAATTTTAACAAAGTCCAGTTTTTTCATCCTGTTTTGTCAGTAAACTTTCCTGAAAAGTGTTTCTTGCTCTTATTTAATAAAGTTTGTCTTTTATTTGTTCAATAAAGTTTGATTTTATTACATGCTGTTTTTGCATCCCTCAAAATGTCTGATTTACCTATTTTTGTCATATTAATATAAACATACATTTTTTTCTTGCTTGTGAATTCTCTTTGATATCCTGGTTTAAGATTTTCCTAGGTTTATTCGGTAAGTCTTTTTTTTTTTTCACTTTGTGGAACATTTTTTAATTTCATTACTTTTAATAAGAAATAACAATGAGACAGTTTCACAACATACTAGTGGGATAGCCACAATAATTAATGCAATGTATATTGTTTCCTCCATAGCAGTTGTTCAGAGTACATGATGCAGATATGATAACTTTTCTAAACACTACTGGTATAAATATTTCTACTCATTGAACTAAGGGAAAGTAGCTATAGGTATAGTTCAAAATTCCATAATAGTAGTGGGTTATCAGCAGAACTGGCAATGTCAGAAGCTGTTGACTTGAACCTTTTACAGCTCAGCATACTAACATGGCTTTACTTTTTATGCTTCATGGTTAAACTTTTTTTGCTGGATGGTTAAGGCCAAGTTAAAGCAAGACAAAGTTAAAACAAAACATGTAACTTTTGTATCTGACAAGCTCAGTTAAATTCCCTCAGGATTTACCTTGAAACCCTGTGCAGCATTTTATGAAACTTTTGAGGACTCAGGACATAAGAGAACCTGTACTGTAATATCCTATAACTCAGTGGTGTCCCAAATTTTCTGTTCAAGAAGATTATGGGGCTACAGAGGAAAGGGATCAACAATGTATAGTGTGCCTAAGGAGAGACACCTAGAGAGAAAACATTCTCTTAGGCTTTCACAGATAGCAAACTGGTCAAGCAACAGCCATGATTCACTTAGTGGAATTTTTAAACTCAAGTTGATACAATGAGCAATCTAGATTCTAAGGCCATATCCTTTTCACACCAGGATGCAGAACATCTGAGTTACTT
>PVKN010013399.1:0-19959 GCA_004027915.1 Capromys pilorides | reverse complement strand
CAAGTCTGCAGCATATCTATAGCCCAGTTTCATGCTCCTTATACCAGCATCCTCTCAGCTTTCTGAATATTATCTGTGCCTAAATTCCAGCAGACACATTTCCCTGAGGCTGGCCACCACCTGCATCCTAGCTTTCACAGGTCCTCATATTTCCTGACCAGTAGGTGGTGCCTATTCAACAAAATATTCTTCAACTGTTCCTATCCATGTCCCTGGTGACCTGCTCACCTAGTAGTCCAGCTACAGGTTAGTGTAACTCACCAGGTTGCAGTAATTTTCCCTGAGCCTGGCTGTGAGTATAACATGATTATAGCCCTCTGGCTTTCTGCTACGTTCTCATCCCTGTCACACTGGGTTCTCCTTCTCTTTCATCTCTTCCTGGCTTCTCACACTGCTTACTTCTTTTTCATCTTCCTTCCTTCCTTCCATCCTCCAGGATATTCCAATCATTTTTGTCTCATATCTTGGTCTCTGCACTATATTCTTTATGCCAGTCTTCAAACTCAGTCCCTCAAGTTGTCATAGGGCCAGTTACAAAACCTCCCTTTCTCTTCGCCCAACTGCACCATAGAGTCTCCCTTCCACACCCTCTCTCCACTGGCTAATACAATGTGAGCCATCATAGACAATCTCAGTTCCACATGAAAGCTTCAAGAGAAAATTTCCCTTTCCATTTTCTCTTTCCCTTTGCCCATGTGATCAGTAATGCTACCAGAGTGCAAAGAGTGGCCCCCAACTTCTCTTCAATGTACTTGTAGCAGCAGAAGAAGAAACAAATCTTTATTGTTTAAAGCCTTTGAGACTAGGGGCTTGTCTAGTGTTAAAGCACAACCACTAGGGAGATAGCTTAGCAGCATAAGTGCCTGCCTGGCAAGCCCAAGATCCTGAGTTCAATCCCTGGTACAAACAAACAAACAAGCAAACAAACAAAAAAGGCACAACCTAATGTGTTGTGACAGGCTCCAATACTCTCCAATACTCCATTCTTGTTCTCAAGGTGTAGTGGACCTGGCTGCTTTTCCTGATCACTGTTCCTTTCAAAATCCGCCATCTCCACTTAGGGGTCCATGTGATTCTTTTACCCCTGTGGGTGAGTCTAGTGGTGGATGCTTACCTAAATTAGGCCAACTGAGACCTACACTGTGATTTTGTTTGGAAAAAATGAAGAAGGGATGCTCTTGATATGTGGATTTGCTGAAGTTTGCTACATTCTCTGAGCAGCCCACCTTGGAGCCAAATAATGATGAGAAAGAAAAGTCAAGCAGTGAACGCAATCATATATTTGTCAGATATTATTTGAGACACTGGACATTGTCACACCATAAACCACTGTAGTCTTTAGATGTTTCTTTTATGTGAGCCAAAACATTTCTCTTGTTGTTGTTGCAATTTTGAGACAGAGTCTGGCTACATACTGCGGACTGGCCTTGAACTCTCTTTGTAGTCCAAGCTTACCTTGAATTTATTCATGGTGATTCTCCTGCCTCTTTTTTCTTCAGTCTAAGCTGAAGTAGAATTTCTACCACTTGCAAACAGTGCTGACCAAAACATCTCCCAGGCATTAAAGGACATGTAGGAAACCTTAGGACTTCTCCTTGTCCTTCTTCTGTGAGATACCAACTTAATTCTCATGGGGAAAACAGTCCTTCCATTCACCTTTACTTACTTTCCATTCCTTATGCCCTGTTCCATTCTTCATGGTGCCTATTACAGACATTTTCTGCTCTCTTAACTCCTTGTCCTCTAAGAGAAACTAGCCTTCCCATTCTTTGAAATCACATTCATTCATTTTGAGCTTCTACAGCTTTAACTCCATTCCCACAGATTTTTTATTTACCCATTCTATTCAACCTTCTTTCCAAGGTTAATCACATCACTTGTTTCTTGGCTCGAGCCCCTCTGGTAGCTTTAGTGCCTCAGCTTTCTTTTTATGTTACTGACCCACTCCTCTGGCTCCCCTTTCTCTTATTGCAGTCCAGGAACAATAATTCAGCCTCTGTTCCTCTTCTCCTTCGAGTGCTGATCGCTAGATAGCACATCCCGTCCTCTGGCTTTGTGTCTCACCCCTAGGCAAATAACTCTTACGTCTGTATTCCAGTCTAGGCCTGATAGATTTTTTGATTTACATGTCACAAATACAGATGTATCTGAACTCAATGTCCCAAAGTGAGATCATTTTTCTTTTCTAAAATTCAAACTCTGGCTAGGCATGATGGTTCATGCCTGTAATCCTAGCACTCGGGAGGCTGAGGTAGGAGGAACACAGCAAGTTTAAGGCCAACCTGGACTACCTAGTGAGACCTATCTCAAAAAATAAAATTAAGAAAATTCAGGGCTGGTGAGAGCTCAGCGGACTGTCTGCTTACGCAAGCTCAGGGACCAGGGCTCAATCCCTGGCACCACATGTAGCATTGACCCCACCCTGAGGCACACTGAGATGGTGACAGAGTCTGGGCGGGGTGCACATGCCTATAATCCCTGCACTGGGGAACCTGAAAACAGGAGGATCACTGCCAGCCTGAGCCACATAGTGAGACCCTGCATAAAATACAAATAAATAAGTAAATACTCTACATTACTCAATTCCTGAATTTGGGCAATCTCAGTCACCCTCCCCTATATTCTCAGGTCCAGTTAGGTATCATGTCTTATCAGTATCCCCCTACTGTACTTCAGCAATCTGAACCCTCCTGACTAATACTAACCTACCTTCTGGCTTTCATTACCTGCCTTATAGGTTTATGTAACCATTGCCTCATTTTCCCTTGGATGGTCAGACTCCTAAAGCATGGAAACAAAAGCAAGTCAAAAGACAAAGTGAAGAAAGTTTCAGGTTGCAAACTGCTTTGATTTGGAAATATCCTGCAACAGCTTGATCACCAACTTAGGGCACAACTGGGAGGCCATGGAGCTCTTAGGAGGTGAGGCCTGGTGGCAGGAAGTTACGTCATTGGAAACATGCTCTGGGACCAGCCTCTTCCTGTCTCTGCCCTTGATTCCTGGTCATAATGAAGTGAACAAAGCTCTGCTGCCATATGCTCCCGCCATGATGTTCCGTGCTGCCAGGGGCCCAAAGCAGCAGGGCCAAGTGACCATAACTAAAGCCTCTGAAGTGGTGAGCCAATGGCAATCTTTTCCATTATTAAGATGGCTACCTCAGGGATTTTGTCACAGTGATAGCTGACTAACACACTTCCTCTTGGCCAGCCATGAACATCAGCTCAGGACTCAGAGTCAAATTGCTAGACCTGTTATTCACAAGGTTGGGTCTTAGTGTTTCATACTCTCATTCCTGGAAGTAGAGCATCATATGTTAAATGACCATTACTGCAAAATTCTTTTCTGTCCCCATGGCCTCTTGGAAAATTTCAGACTTGCTCTTAGAAACACATGTTAGAGCTCATTCAAGTATTGCTGATTAAAATATATGTTTCCTGGTCTTGTCCCAGACCTTTTGACCTTTTAACCTACTACTATCCTGGACAGACTTTTGTCTCAGGACCTCACATTAGACCACATGACATGAGAATTCAGTGACTAACCCAGGAAGCATCAGCCCCAACAACAGTATTCCTCCTGGCCTCCTGCCTCATCCCTTTGCACTTGGTTATCTTTTTTGTTGTTGGGGTGCGCGCACGCGCGCGTGTGTGTGTGTGTGTGTGATTTTGAGACAAAGTTTTGCTATGCAGTTCAGGCTGGCCTTGAGCTTACTTTGTAACCTACGCTGGCCTTGAACTTGCAGCAATCCTCTTGCCTCAGCCTTCTGACTGCTGGGATTACAAGTGTGTGCCACCTTATCCACCAGTTGATTATCTTTGGAGGACAGTTCTGGTTCCTTTTCTGAAACAAAGTATGGATCATATTGACCCCTCTTTATAACCCCTCTCACTAATTATAGAATCTAGCCTAAATGCCTTTGCCTAGAATTCAAGAATCACTGAAATTTAGCTCCAACACACCCGTGTTCATTTTCTAGGGCTATCTTCATGAAGTATGATATACAGGGTGCCACACACAGCATCACAAAGTACCACCAACATTTATTTCCTTTGAAATCTGAGATCAAGATGTTGGTAAGGCTCATTTCTTCTGAGTCCTCCCTTGAGCTTATGGTTGGCCACTTCCTCCTTCCATTTCCATGTGTTTTATTCTGTGTGTGTATGTCTCTCTAAGTTGCTTCTTCATGTAAGGAAAATCAATCACGTTAGATTAAGGAATTTCTTAATTGGTTTTCTCATTGCTAAGACAAAATACCCTACATCATTTCTCTTATTTAATTAATTCAAACATTATCTGTACATACTAAATCACGCTTGATCAATACAGTCATAATATGGCTATAATGCACATGATGAGTTAATGAATGCTTGCTGATAATCTACTAACTTGCACGCAATCTATGGTCAGATACTGTAGATGTTTCACTAAGACATGGGTAGATGGTGATGAATAAAATACATGTGAATTTATTCTTATGAAAGATAAAAAAATACCCTATACCCAACCCTTAAGAAGGAAAGGTTTATTTTAGCTTACAGTTGATAGATATTTCAGTCTATAGTTGGCTGGCTTTAAGACAGGGTGGCATGGCAGAGGGGGCTACTGCTAGAGGAGAAACAGCCCATGGCAGGGCAGACAGAAGGCAGCAAGCAGCATGCAGCAAGCCTGCCCTCTTTCTGTCTCATTATATTCCCTAGGTTATAAGCCTATTGACTGGTGCTATCTACACCCAAGGTGAGACTTCCATCATCTATACCCAAAACTATGCTAAACCAACTTAGTTATCACATATTCTTAATTGCATTATCACACACCCTATATCCAACCACCTGAAAAAATACTCACCTATGAGCAGATGAGCCTTTGGGAAAAACATCTAGATACAGACCATAACAGGTCCTGCCCTAAAGACTTCAATATCATGTAAAATCTCATTTTGAGGTACTGGACCTAGTATTTAAACCTCTGAGTTTGGGGGTGGTGGCAACTCAGCCTGTACTATCCTCTATCTCCTCTCATCTCCCAACTTGATCTTCTAGTCCTGGGGTGGGGCACACTGTTCATCCCCTGAGGTTTCTTTGTATATGGGCTTCATCTGTGATACTGCATTCTTTTAGCATCTATAATACCCCCTTTGGCTAAGATAAACTCATCTTTTAAAAACCAGCTTAGGCACAATTTCTTCCTCTGATCGCCTAAACATATAAATTGTCATTGTTTCCTCTCCTGAGCTCAGGAAACACTTCCAATGTTCCTAAGGTTTTATCTTGTGCATGGTATTTCAATGCATATTTTATCTCTTCTACATAGAAGTTTCTTCAAGAACTATCTATTTATCTGAGCTCCAATACTACATTCTACACACACACACACACACACCAGGGAGGAAAGCTTTCTGGTAGATGTTGGATGGTAATAGGAACTGGGACAAGGAGAAATGTCTGAAGAATGAGCCCTCTGGGGAAAGAGTCATCCTGTACAGCAGTCAGGAAGCCTTTTTTCTTTGTTCCACTGCTGCTGAGAGCCCCCAGGCAGCTGAGTCCATGGGGTTAAGAGACCTGAAAAGCCCTGCAGGGCTCCAATTACCTGGTGGAAAGGAGCTACATGGAGAGGTATGTGCCCTCACAAGCAGATGTGGAAGTATTTGAAGCAGTCTCCTCTTCTGTACCTGCCAACCTGTGTCATGCCCTATGTTGGTACAATCACATCAAGTGTTATGAAAAGGAAAAAGGCGGCCTACAGAAGCGAAGAAAGCTTTAGGCCAGTGTGGCCCTGCCAGTGTGGAAGACACTACCGGAAGTGGAGCTGCAGAGAATGAAGATGCTGATGATATTGATCTCTAGATCTGATGAAGAGGAAAGTAAAGAAGCGAAGAGACTGAGGGAGGAACGACTTGCACAGTATGAGCCTAACAGAGCCAAAACCTGCAGTTGTTGCCAAGTCTTCTGTCTTGCTAGATGTAGATCCGTAGTCCATGGATGTGACTGCTTTTAACAAGATCTAAAATTCGTCCTGGATTGCTGCACTTCAGTAAAAGCTTGAAGCACAAAGCCTACCATCAAAAAGCAGAGTGTTTGGGTGTCACCCAGGGAGAAGAGAATCCAGGCCACACTCTAAATTCTTCACAGCTCTAGCAAAGTCTAGGCCTACCTCTTGATTAAGTCAGCAGCTGACAGGACCTGAGAGGCACATACATGACTCTGTGCCACACTGCTTGTTCCTTAGAGGCTCTTATGAACACTGGGTAGCAGCAGCAGAACACTGTGATTAGGCCTGGTAAGATAGCTCAGAGGAATAAGTACTTGCTTAGGTAAGCGCAGGGACTGGGGTTCGATCTCTGGTACCATATTGCATGCTGGCCCCACTCCTGGGCATGCTGAGCTGGCAACTGAGTCCAGCATGGTGGTGCATTCCTGTAATTCCAGTGCTGAGGATGCTGAAAACAGGAAGATCACTATGAGCATGAGTTGCGCAGTGAGACCCTGTACGAAGGAGGAGGAGGAAGAGGAAGAGGAAGAGGAAGAAGAAGAAGAGGAAGAAGAAAGAGAAGGAGGAGAAGGAGGAGGAGGAGGAAGAGGAAGAGGAAGAGGAAGAGGAAGGAGAAGGAGAAGGAGAAGGAGGAGAAGAAGAAGAAGAAGAAGAAGAAGAAGAAGAAGAAGAAGAAGAAGAAGAAGAGAAGAAGAAGAAGAAGAAAAGAAGAAGAAGAAGAAGAAGAAGAAGAAGAAGAAGAAGAAGAAGAAGAAGAAGAAGAAGAAGAAGAAGGAGGAGAAGACGACAATGACGACGACGACTGTGATCACTGACCCACTCCTAGGCTCCATAAGCTGCTCCCGGGTTCAAGTTCCTATGACCAATGCCTGATGCATGCTCATCACTCAGGAGCACAGAGAGAAGATGACCAAGAATAACAGGTACTCTAAGCCACAGTATACATGTAGTATATCTTCTTTTTTGTAACCTTCAAAATCAGTAAAGAGTTGCATATAGAGAAAAGGAATCAAGTAGTCCAATGGAAAAATGTGGGAAAACATCACTTACTGGTGATACAAGCACTAAATAGAATGAAACACTTAAATGAATTTTTGGAAAAGAAACCCAAACTTTTTGCTTGCTGCAAGCCACTTCAGACTTTGTCCGCAGATAGTGGTCATCTCCCTCCCCACCCCAACACTAGACTTCCCAGTCACCTCCCCGCTCCTAGTACAACCACCATCATCACCACACTCCCATGCAGGACTCCTTGCCTCCCTCACCCTTCATGGCAAAATGCTATGTAGGTTTTCAGTCTGTCCCAGGGAATCCAAATGTCATAATCTTCAAATCAAGGGTTAGGTCATGCAATCTAACAAGTACAATAGAGCTGATAATAAGCCAAATCAGGGGAAAATTTAAGTAGGAATAATCAGAAAATGTTAGAATCATTGTTAGCCCTGCTCAGCTACAATAGCCTTTCATTCTTCCTGAACAGAAATTTGGAGACTCTATCTACTGATATGTGCTGAAGGTTACAAGTCCTTTGATTAACTAGTTATGGAACTTGACATTCAATGTAATAACTGTCCCAGTAAATGCTCTGAAGTAATACTTGCCTGTGGATTCAATTGCATGAATCTTACTTGACTAAAACTGTGAAGGAGATAGTGTTCTTTGTCACTTTCAATTTTAATTTGAACTTTTAAATATATGCCTATATTGTTATTTTACACAGATGAGCAAATGTTATCACATCATGCATCCTGTGTTTTCCTAAGTCTTAACACTTTCCCCTCCCTCAGTGTTAATTCCCTAGGGCCACCACAGAACACAAAGCACCAGTTTGTCTTGATCTAGGTAGCTTACAATACCATAATTTGTTGTCTCATAGCTGAGGAGTCTAAATACTAAGGTGCTGACAGGACCGTTCTCCCTGGAAACCACTAGGGGAGGATCTTTCCTTATCTCTTCCATCTTCTGGTTACCCTGTCATTCCTTAGCCTGTGACAAAGTAACTCCAGTCTCTGCCTCCATCCAGTCACCTTGCAGCCATTTTCTTATCCTGTGACTCTGTCATAAGAGTCTGTTTCTGTGTCTAAATCTTCTTTTCTTGTAAGGATATCAATCCTACTGGGTGAAGACCACCCAAGAGGCCTCATCTTAACTTGGCCTACATTTGCAAAGAGCCTATTTTCCCCACAAGACCACATTCACAGGTAGAAGGGGTTAAGACTTCAATATATCTTTTTTTTTTTTTGCAAAGAGGCCACAGTTCTACCCATGAAGCCTCCCACATGTGCATGGCCCATCCTCGTTCTTAAGCTTCAACACTTTCTCACTTCCTGTCTTGACTGACCATGCCTTCAGGGAGCCTTTCCATTTCCCATGACTTCCACACATCTCTTCCATACCAGAATAATTGAGTCGGCCCCCTAAAACCTCTTCCAAAGTAGTGTTAGTATTTTCTACACTACCACAAAAGCTAGCCAGAAGAGTGCTCACCAGACCCAAGGGACAGAAAAAGTCTCCTGGAACCTTTCCTACGTGGATGGGACCTGTGTTTATGCTCCAAGAACTATAGATAAGCAGGAAATGTGGAAGGATAGATCTGATTATCTTAATCAAAAGCATATTTCCCTACTGTCTTGAATTAGGAAGTATTTAGATAGCCCTGCCTCCCTGCCCCCGCACCCCGCCTCCCACGGGTTAGACTCTGTAGGGCAGCAGCATTTTAATTACAGGGTAGATAATCGTCTTACAGACTTTCTGCTTTTCTGATAATGTGCCTAGATCTTCTACAGTATTTTGATGAAAGTCACACAAAAATGCACATGACATTTTAGAAAAGGAAAGTTTAACAACTCAAATACACAAAAAGCAAATGCCTCAGTCAACTTCTCTCACCAGCTCTTTTCCCATTCCTGAAAACTCCCCCCAAATGCCAATACTAATCTACTGGAAAAAACTATACTTAGGGAAAACATTTGGAGGAACTCAGCTTTGGGGTCAGTCCTGGCCCAAGATCCCCTATAATTCTGGACAATTCTGGAAGGTTGCTGCTCATTCTCCTAACTCAACTCAAAAGTTCAAGCAGTGTGGGTTCATCCCTATCTTCTCACAATCTCCCCTCTTCTTATGTAGAGGTTCCTGCCTGCCTGCCTGCCTGCCTGCCTGCCTGCCTGCCACTTTGTTCTTGTGAGGCCCAATGAGTCCTGACCTCAACACTGGACAAGTGGCCCAAGCAAGACCCACCGTAAGTCCCTCAGGATTTTCCAGACTGGAACACAACACAAAAGTTAACAACTGTTCCATTTTCAGGAGAGAAATGAATCCCCAGGGAATTTGGGCCCCTTAACCACCACAGAGTCCTGAGAAGGAGGCAGGACCAGGGGTTCTTGTTGGCACTTAACTTTTCTTCTGGACATCCCTGAAGCCCAGTTGTGCCTTGCCCTTTTCTCATAATTACAGGTCCCTACAGGAACCCAAAAGTTCTCTTCTTTTTGTGTATTTTATTTTGGTTTAGATTTGTCATTTGCAACCAAGAAAGCCTTGGTGAAGACAACAATTTTTACCTATGTGAAGTGTTCATGATTCATTTTGATCCCTCACCCAGAACCAAAAACCCTTATTTCCTCCAGCTGGTTATTAAGTTATTGTTTCTCTGCTAACACCTGCTCTTCTACATCTGTCTTTGTGACACTGAGACTGAGACTCTGAAACCCGTGGCTATCTTTGATCATGAAGTCAAATGTACAATGTCAACACTACTTTAGTGGAATAATTACTTTTTCTGTCTTCCTCTGCCTTTAAAAATATCAGTGCTGTGCTGAATAAAATTCAGCTTATCTATTATATATCATTAGAAGAGAGATTTTTTTTTTTCCCACCAAACAGAGTTAAGATAAGATGGAAAGAGTTGAAGAAATCAGTCAAGCACACTAATATGAAGGCTGGAAATAAAGACCAGCCTTTGCAAAAAACTTGCCAGTTACACAAAGCATACTTTCCGGGAATAGCACCAAGATATTACTGAATAGCAGTGTCACATTGTAAAACAAACAGAATAGTTGTTAAAAATATAGTGCTAATATGTTTACTCAGTGGCTCCAGAGTCCAAGTGACCTAAATCCACAGCCTTTGCCTCTACAGTTTATATTGTCATCTTCTCATTATGATTTTTTAAAAAGTATATTCATACCCAGGCTTTGTATACTATCCCGATGTGTAGTTCTGGGCGGCAGCAGCAGAACATAGCAATGACTTTCTGTCTCCTAGGCTCCATAAGCTAAGAATAAAACAGCAATAATAGGACACTTCAAAGAATTAGCTGTATGTAAATGGATCTTCCAGCACAAGAAGCATGATGTCACAATAAGACTCTTTGTTTTTGTGGTACTAGGGATTGAATGTGGGGCATTTGCAGTGAGTTATATGCCCCAGACCTACACATGCACATTTTTTTTTTTCATTTGTGTATTTGGTACAGTGTCTCACTATGCAGCTTGGACTTGTAGTTATCCTCCTGTTTTCAGCCTCCCCAGTGCTGGGATTACAGGCATATGCCACCACGCCCAGACTTGGTCACAGGGGCTATGGGGTGGGCTGGCATGGTATGCAGGACCAGGGATAGAATTCCAGTTCCTGTGCTTGCCAAAGCAGGTGCTTAGTCTGCTGAGCTATCTCACTGGCCCCCACTTTTTTTTTTTTTTTCTAGAAAAGAACAGTTGCTAAGTTGCCCAGTTGTCCAAGCTGGGTTAAATATATTTGCAATTCTCCTACTTCAGCCTCTGAGAGCACTGGAATTCCGTGTACCATCACACCCAGAAATATGACATTTTAAAAAATCACTTATTCATTTCTTTGGAAAAAAAAAATCTTGCTAATCCATCACCATCTTATGCTAGGTGCTAAGCATAAATGGTGACTATGAAAGGATCCTGTGCATATTCTCAGTACGATACCTGAGACAAACTTAAAAGACAGCTGTGTGTGCCAGTGCACACGTTCTTTGATGATTTGAATATTTTCTGTGCCCTTCGAAACTCATGTTGAAATTTGATTCCCACTTTGGTAATACAGGGAGGTGGGGCCTTTCAGAAGTGATGAGGTAGAGGCCAGGGAGATGGTCCATAGGCATAAGCACCTGCCTGGCAAACACAAGGTCATGAGTTTGATCCCTGGCTCCAGAAAAAAAATAAAATAAAATAACCAGAAGTGATTAGGTGGAGGGGTAATTAATGCCTTTTTCATTGGAATGAGTTCTCCCTTTCCTGGGACTAGGTGGGTTACCAAGAGGGAAGGTTATAAAATGAGGCAGGCTCTTGTGCTTTGTGCCTTTCTGGCATGCCTCCTGGGCTTTTCACTTTCCACCATAAGCTGAAACAGCATAAAATCCTTACCAGAAGCTGGCCAGATCTAGCCACCCCATCTTGAACTTCCTGGTCTCCAGAATTATGAACTGAATAAATCTTTTTACTATTAATTACCCAATTCTCAGGTGTTCTATTACAGTAGCAGAAAATAGACAAAGACACCTGCCTGATAGGTATCGTGTTATTTTAATAAGGGACTCAAACAACTGAGACGTCGTGAGGCACAACTGGGAGAGTAAAGTATTTCTTCTTGCCTCTCTCCCTCCTGACTTTCCACCAAACTGGCTGAGCCCAACTATGAACCCAAAGGGTGGAGACCATTGATTTAATCCACACAAGTCAGTCTGGATGGAGGCCGAGAGCAGGGTGGAGAAGGTGGAGAATGACTCCAGTGGGCTACCAGGACATGCTTCATCAGATGTGCTGAAAATTCCCAAATCCTACAACCCTCATCCGGCCTCTCAGATTGAATCACAGTGGACAACGTGAACATCTCCACCTGAATTTTCATGTGACTGTGCCCTCCTTTAGTCTGGCCCCCTTCTCATTCCTTCTAAACTCACCTTTTAGTCTCATCACCATCTACTCAGAGACATAGTAGAGATGTAGGCTTTAACTAGTTTTTATCCTTGACCAGATCATGTCAGATTGTTTGTTTGTTTTGAGACAAAGTCTTACTCTGTAGTCTCAGCTGAGCTTAAATCTATGTTGTAGTCCAGGCTGGTCCTGAACTTACAGCAATCCAATGTTCAGCCTCCTGAGGGCTAGGATTATAGGCAAGTGCCCAAGACCAGGCCATTCTATGTTTAAGAAGCATCCAGAATCTGGCTATGTCTCACCTGTGTCTATAACCACGCCACACTGAGTGTGCTGATCTCATCTGGGTCCATTTCACTGCATCTATTGCTCATCCCCTGTCCATCTCCATCTCGTTTTGTTCAGATGACTGCAATAGACTGCTCACTGATCTCCCCACTCTTGCTTTAGACCTACTAGTTTTATTCTGGTGGGAACGCAAAATGATACAGCTACTTTGAAAATGAATTTGCCAGTGTTTTACAAAACTAAACATACTCATACCATATGATCCAGCAGTTGTACTTCTTGGTATTTACCCAAATGAGTTGAAACCTTATGTCCAAAAACCTGCACATGAATGTTTATAGCAGCTTTACCCATAATTACCAAAACTTGGAAGCAATTAGGATGTCCTTCAGTAGGTGACTAGATAAACTATGGTACATTCAGACAATGGAGTGTTGTTCACTACTTTAATATAAACTATCAAACCATGAAAAGATATGAAGAAGCTTTAAATGCAAATTGCTAAATCACAAAAGCCAACCTGAAGTCTGCACACAATATGAGTCCAGCTAAATGACACTGTGAAGACAACAAAAAGATTGGGGGTTGTAAGAAAGGAAGAGTGATTAGGCAGAGCACAGAGGATATTTTAGGGTCATGTAACTATTTTGTATCACATTACATTGAGGAATATATATTTATAATCTCCTAACCTGTACAATGTACAACAGTAAGAGTAAACCCTTGTGTAAACTATGGCCTTTACTTGATAATCACATGTCAAGGTAGGTTCATCAGTTGTGGCAAATATGTGACTCTGGTACAGGAAGTTGGCATCATCATGTGTGGTTCAGGGACCTAGGGAAACAGTACCTTCCATTCACTTTAATGTGAAAGTAAGACTGCTCTTAAAAATGAAGTGTATTTGGAAAAATGATAATATTGTGGAAATCCTAGAGGAAAAAAGGAATCACAGATTTAGGAAAACTAGTCCACTAAATTGTGAAACTTATCAGGCTGCTGAAAAAGCCTGATTTTTCACTCTTCTAAGAAGGCAGTATGGTATGGGGAGGGCAGTAGGGACTGCTTCTACAAATAACTCAGGGAAGATCCCCAGTTGGCAAGGCTTGGGTTAGAAACTACCTACTCAGGGCTGGCCTGATAGCTCAGCAGATGAAAGCACCTGCTTAGGCAGAGCTCAGGAGCTCAGCAGCTTGGGTTCGATCCCTGGTATGCCATGCCGGCCCCATCCCCAGGGCACACTGAGGTGATGATTGAGATTGGGCATGGTGGTGCATGCCTATAATCCCAGCACTTGGGAGGCTGAAAACAGGAGGATTGCTACGAGTCTGATCTAAATGGTGAGACCTGTAGACCCTGTCCTAAATACAGAAAATAAATAAATAAATAAATAAATAAATAAATAAATAAATAAATAGAAGAACGAGGCTACCCTCTCACTACCTCGAGAGAATGAGCTTCCATTCTCATTCTCACCTGCCAGGGACTAGACTGATCTCCAGACAGTAGACTCCAGTAAGGGTCACATCCAAGGCTGCCATATTGACACAACTCTGTTTATTGTTACCCCCACTGCTGGGATCCTCAAGTACCACCCTGCCACCTTGATACTTTAGTCCTTCACCAAGGGCCCTGTTCCTCACCTCACCTGCAGCTGCAATGGGGTCATCCCTGGCCCATCAGAGGGCCCCATATTCCTGCTTGCCCCCTATGGCCCATATGTGACCTGCTAGGTCAAGTTAGACCATTAAATATTTTAACAAAGGCCAGCTGCACAGGTGAGTGACCTGTAGTCACAAAGGCCTTACACTTAGTTTGCTTCTTACTTGTCATAACCTCAAAAGTTTCAATAAATTTTAAACCAAAGTCTTACATTGTCATTTGTGTACTGGGTCCTGCAAATTATGCAGCCTATCTTTATATTACCTATCATCCCTGAAGGTGGGGTATTGGCATCCCATAGGTGAAATAGAGAAAAAGCTACAACAAAGTGAAAGTAATTGCCAGATACATTAATGCCAGATGTCGCTACTAAATTGAAGTAAGCATGGCACTTGTACTTTTTTCCCTTTGGAACTGGAGATCAAACCCAAGGGTGCTCTGCCATTAAGCTACATCCCTGGCCCTTTTTAGTTCTTATTTTATTTTGATATAAGGTCTTGCCAAAGAGCCCATGTTGCCCTCAAAGTTGTGATCCTCCTGCCTTAGCCTCTCTAGTAGCCAGAATAACAGGTAGGTGCCATTGTGCATGGCATAGGTTGTATTTTTTAATTTGAAGATTGCATGAAGTCCTTGGGACAATTCAAGGAAAGAGGTTATTAGAATACCAGGCTCTTAAAAACACTTTCGGGTGCTTGGCTGGCAAGTGCAAAGTCCTGAGTAAAATCCCTGGTACTACACACACACACACACACACACATACACACACACACACAACCACTTTCAGGAGAGTATGGCGGGTAGGGATTGACTAGAAAGAAGAATGAGAGCAATAGCAAAGTTCTGTGTCTCCATAGTAGGTTGGTTTATATAGATGTGTGCATTTTGCAAAACTCGGCAAGTGTACATTTAATATTTGTGCATATATATATATATATATATATATAACCCATAAGTATCAAATTCTAATTAGTAAGATATATGCCAATATGTTAAGGGAGGAAGTATACTTATGTATGCAATTTATTTTGGAATGTATCAAAATTAGATGGATTAAGGAATGGATAAGGGGATGGGTGGGTGGGTGGATGGGTGAGTGACAGATACGTGGATATAGTAGTAGAAGAATCTGAGTGGAGCCAGCAAGATAGCCCAGTGGCCTAAAGTGCCTCCTTAGGCAAGCGTAGGCAAGTGTAGGCAACCACAGGAACCGTGGTTCGATCCCTGGCACCACATGCTGTGCCAGCCCCACCCTCAGGGCAGGCTGAGCTGGCCATATCATTAATAAAGTTAAAAAAAAAAAAAAGAATCTGAGTAATGAGAACGTAGGGATCTATCACAACATTCTTTCAATTTATATGTGTGTGTTTTTCATTTAAAAAAAACGCTAGGGAAAGCCACTTTGAAAAGAGAAGGGCAACTTCTCTTCATTTTGAGATTTTCTTATGCAGAGCTTTGGAATAGCCTTGCCCGTTATGGTAGAGTGGATCACCTCAGCTGAATTGTCGTTTTGCTTACATTAAAAACTCGAAGACATTCCTTGCAGATCTGCTAGTCCTCAAAAAGTTTATCAAGAATCTTCGTAACGAGGAAGATTTCTTGTTTTCGTCCTAAGTCCATGTAGGGCCTGTGTGAGCGCCAGTCCTCGGGATGGGCTGTAGTGTGTGCAGCAGGTGCTCTCAGCAGTGCTCTTCCTCTTCTCTTGACGTCACTTGCCATTTGTGAGGGTTGCCAAGGTAATGACCAGACACATCTAAAGAGCTCAGGAGCCTAGAAGAAAGGACAACATACTTATTTTTCCCTTTTAGCATCAAATATACAGTATCTAAAATTCATGACACATTCAGTTTGATGAAATTCTACTTCACAGAGACCCAAACTTCACAGAACAGAAAATAACTCCCTGCTCTTATCTTTACAGCTCTCCTTCTAATGACTAGATTCGCTCAAGAACCGTATTAGACTTTTCTGTATACCACAGATTTCTTTTTTGTGGGAAAAGAATGTGAGGAAGCACTGGGTGCAGTTCATAAAATAATTTTGGATGAATTCAATGGAAAGAATGTCCCTTAAAGACAAAAGTTTGGGGGAAAATTCAGATGATTTAAAAAATAAAAGGAATATAGTTGTACCTTGGTAATCATGGAGGATTGGTTCTAGGACCTAATGGGGTTACCAAAATTTAAGGATGCTCAAACCACTTATATTGAATGGTACAATGTTTATGTATAACCTCCTGTACATTTTATCTGTTTTGTTTTTTGGTGGGACCAGGGTTCGAACTCATGACCTTGCACTTGCCGGGTAGGCGCTTGTGCCACGGAGCTATCTCCCCGGCCCCCTTCCTGTACATTTTAAATCACCCCTGATTGCTTAAAATAATACAATGCAACTGTGGTATAGTTATCAGATTGTATCATTTAGGGAATAATAACAAGAAGGAAAATCTGTATATGTTCAGTACAGGAACAACTTTTTTCAAAAGATTACGATCTATAACTGATTGAACTTATGGGTGCAAAACCCACTATGTGAAGAACTGGTTTTGATAGTTTCTTAAAATGCATGTGTGATTTTTTTTCAATTGAGATATAATACTTGGAGCAGTTAATCCACATGGTTAATTGATGTTTTTACCTGCACAAATCTATTGTATCACACCAATTATAATTTTTAATATCAATAAAAAGGATTTTACAACTTTGAACATTTAATGAATATGTTTTTATTTATGGAATCAATGAATAAATGATTGTGGGTTGTGGAAAAACTTCACAGTCCAGTTGGATTTTACTGTGTTTTGAATTGAGTATATTCATTTCCTATTGTTTCTGTCTTGCTTTGTTTGTGGTGGCAGGGAACAGCCTGGCCTATGTGAGGCAAGCGCTCTACCACTGGGCTACTGCCCCAGCCCCAGTGTTCTATTTCTGTTGGCAACTCTTTAACTTCAAGATAGGTTCTTACTATTATTTGCTTGTAAGTATTCATGTTTTGGCTTTATTCAAATCCATTTATTCACTTTTCAAGCAAAATTGAAATCTTCAAGTCATTTTCTATGGAAATGCAGAATCCTTTTGTGTCATAATAAATATTTTAAAATATTTCATATGCGATACAGGGACATTTTGTTGTTAAGGATGCTTCTCCTCTAGGCTTGCCAACTACAAGGTATCACTAATCTATCTGTCCTGAAATAATACTCTTAGATTCTCTTCATAACCCAAGGTGAATATGATTTTCAACTATATCCAACTGTTTTTTCAGGCCAGTTCTTTTTTTTTTGCTGTCCCAAGCTACTTTCTGGGCAGTGTCCATAAACTGGCTACCGATATATAAGATTGTGGCATAAGATTCTGGAGGTGCACCTTAACACTATCAAACTTCAAATCATGTTCCAGTCTTTTACTATGAGTTTTATGGAAAATTCTTTGTCCATTCATCCTGTCCAGACCTTGCTTGACTTGGTACAGTTGGGTCATTCCCTTTTCCTAGTCTTCCATCATAGACTCAACATTTAAAAACTACTGGAAGCTATTTTCTTTTCTTTGATCATTTTGAAGATTTCTCTTTTCATGTATTTAGTACAGGGTCTACAGGGTCTCACTATGTAGATTGGACTCCTAGTGATCTTCCTGTTTTCAGCCTGTGAAACGCTAAGATTGTGGACATGCACCACCACACCCAGTCTCAACATGGTCTGAGCATGCCCCATGGGTGGGGCCAGCATAGCATGCCAGGGTTCAAACCCCGGCCACTGCACTCTGCCTAAGCAGGTGCCTTAGTCCACTGAGCATCTGGCCAGACCCTGAAATTTCTACTTTAGAAAGTTTTTATTTCCATTATGTCTTCTTAGAGAGAAATTACCAGTTCATTCAAATGTACAGATGGTTTTATATGTGATTCTTAAAACAAATGAAAGGATTAATGTATATATTGGATGATAATATCTTTATAGGGTGTAGAAACTGCAGATAGAGGAAACTAACAGAAGAGGAGAAAACTTACAATTTGAAAAGCCCATTTTAAGCTGTTCTAGCTTCTTTCAATTTCCTGAGCCTCTCTTTTGCTTGCTGTTAAGGATAAGAGGCATTAGCTAATAAATAACTCATGGGCAACTTTTAACAGTTAATCAATGACTGAGCCTCACTTGAGATTCTGCTTTGATGCCTGGTATGGACCTGGATATTTCAGGGCTAGTTCCTCCCAAGTATTAATCGGCAGAGGACACTCCTAGCCCTTGTTGACACTTGGGCTTGTGCTCTTTTCCTGGTTGCCCTTCTTGTGGCCTCAGGCTCCCTATCTGCCCTCACCAATACTACCCCAATACTAGCTCTGCACTTCTGCAGCGCACCTCACTCTCCCTGACCGCGCTTGCTTGGTCCAGCAGATTCTGCTCCCGGGAAGAGATCTATTCACCACTGGCCTCCCCCTCAGGGTCTTGTCCTAGCTCCCTTTGCCTCCTCGGCTTTCACTCATCCCACCAGAGAAAAGGATTAGACATAGCAATTTTTTTCTACATAGATTTATACAGTACAGATGGCGACACTGAGTAGAACTCAAGAGCATTTACCTTGGGAGGAGGTAGAGTTGAAAGCTGTCGACCTGAAGCAAATTACTATTTAGCCAGTCATTCTGAATCTTTTGGCTCCTCAGATATAGGGGTGATAATGTTCACGACACTGGGTTGTTGGAAAGATTGAATAAGATATGTTAAGATTCCTAGCAGGTTTGTATTTTTTATTTTTATTTTTTTATAGCAGGTTTTTAAAAATAGTAGGTATTACTACTTTGAGATCACTTCTGAATTAATGTATAATATTCTGCATGTCAGTGTGCAAGTCTGAGTTAGGTTTATTTATTGTAATTAGTACAGAGTCTACAGGTGGACAGGGTCTCACTACTAGATTGCACTTGTAGTGATCTGCCTTTTTACAGCCTCCCAAGCACTGAGATTACAGACACGGGTGCCACCACGCCCAGTCTCAGCGTGCCCTGGGGAGGGGCTGGCACCTCAGGCCTTGGGATCAACTCCCAGCCCCTGAGTTGGCCTATGGAGGTGCTTTAATCCACTGAACTATTTGGCAGGTCTTTGAGATAGGTTTATAAACATTAAAACAGCAAGGAAATAAATCTGTATGGCCCATAAGAATTTAAAGTAAAAAATGAAGAAATAGCCCATAGTTATTGTATTTAAGCTTTTGGCTTTCGTGTATGTTCATTTGATCTGAAATCAGATTAAGTACTTTCTATTTTCCAGCTGGCCGCTGGCAGTAGGTGGCTGACTGGATGTTCTTCTCTGGGGACTTGCAATCTAGACGAGAAGACAAGCATAAAAATAGACACTTGGAGATATGCGACAAGTGCTGAAAGAGCCATACTGACAATGGCAGTGCGCAGCCCTTTGCTCCGCCTTGGAAAGGCTGGAAAGGCCAAAGCCCATCTTTGGTTCCTCGTTAGAAGCAGCAGAGCAACGCGGAAGGCGCTTGCACTCCTGAGCCAGCAGCGGCTGAAGGCTACCGGCCTGCGGACCCCATCCGAGCTCCAACCTTGTTTTGTTTGGGGATTTTGAAGATCAGGAATATCTTACATAAAAATTCAGAGTTATGATTTTTCCTAAAAACTTACAAGATCTGTCAATTGTGGGCTATAACCAACTGGATTTAGACTGGCCATTTTTAGTTTGTTTTATAACCAAACCACTTGACTCATCTTCTTGACAAACTGGCTTCTATGGGCATTTGATATTTCAGCTTTGTCACCAGACTCGGGTCCAAATCTCAGCTTTGCTGCTGACTGATAGTTTTGCACTCAGCAGGCACTTATCAAATGGGACTGATACTACCACCTTTGCTTGCTTTGGAAAGTAGATTGTATAAGAGCATGGATTGAAGCAGTGCATCTCGAAATGTGGTTTATTATCTGTCCTTGTCAGTACTACCAACTGCATCTTTTAAGATTTACCATGCACATGGATCAACCAGGTGTTATGCAAATTGAGCTCTCACAAAGCTATTGGACTGTATCATCTACACTAGTCTCATCTAGTCACCAATCTCATGTCAGTATTTGAATCGAAGCTGACTAAAGTTCAGTCACACTAGGAGTTACAACTTGAGTATTCAACAGCCAC
>PVKN010013398.1:0-19943 GCA_004027915.1 Capromys pilorides | reverse complement strand
TCTCTCTCTCTCTCTCTCTCTCTCTCTCTCTCTCTCTCTCTCTCTCTCTCTCTGTCTCTCTTTTGATTCAGAGAGACCAATCAGACAGATGAGAGATGGGTGTGCTACCAGTGCATATGGAGTAAAGGATTCATATCATGTGCAGTGTACTTGAAAGTTAGAACCAAAATACATCGTGGCACTTTGAAATGGAACAAGAAAAACAGAGCTACCCAAGGCTGATTCTATGATTTGAAAGGATAGAGTTGCTATGAACTGAAATAGAAAACATTATAATTAGGTCAGGCTTTGGTACAGGAGGATGAAATGTTCAGTTCTTGACATGCTGAATTTGAAATGTCTATTATCTATCTAGGTAGATATATGAATATCTAAGTAGATAAATAGATATGGAAACCGGGGAAAAGCTCTGGGCTGGAGATATAAAATTGGGATTCATTGGTGAATAAGAGATTTGTAAAGTGGGGAGAGATTGAGTAGAGACAATTTTTTGGTTTTTATATTTTTATTAGTGCATATTTGTCATACATATTGATCAAATTCATTATAGTGAATTTGCACCTGTACATTATATATTTTGATTCCTCTCTTTTTTTCCACTCCCTTTAGTCTTTCCTTTCCTGCCTTTTAAAAAGCTTTGTTTCCATTTTTTATTCCATTCTTTTATTTTTGTTTTCCCTTCTTTCTCTTCCTTTTCTTCCCTCCCTTGTTTCCCTTCCCATTTCTTCTTACTTCCCAACATCTATCCTCATTATGGTCCTTGTTTATCCTTTGGGTTTCCCACAGGACAGACAATGCAATATTTAAACTTGTGTGTCCAATTTGTTTCATATAAGGTTATAGTTTCAAGGTGTATTCATTTTCCTACAAATGATTTGTTTATCCTTCTTTATAGCAGAGCAGTACTCCATTTTGTATAAGTAGCATTTTTTAATCCATTTTATCCATCTGTTTCAGGACATATGGGCTATTTTCAAGATTTATCTATTATAAATTATGCTTCTATAAGCAAGAGCATGCATATATCACTGTAGTGTGTTGCTTTTAACTCTTTAAAGAAGATACCTAGAAAGGAAATAGCTAGGTAAAATGAAACCTCTAAGTTGTGTGTGTGTGTGTGTGTGTGTGTGTGTGTGTGTATTTGTAGTGTTGTTTTTCTTATCTGAGGCAGGGCTCCACGATGTAGTGTAGGCTGGTCTTCAACTCTTTTAGGCAGCTTAGGGTGACTGTAGGGATCTGCTGGTCTCTCAGTGTGATCCGTTGGACCCAGGGAGAAACAACTGCAGGAATGAGGAAAACATAGACAAGAGCTAGCTCATCTACCTGGTTGTCAAGATGACCCTATTAACAGTGGTAAGAGCCTTTATTTATACTTTTACAAAGTTGCAAGACACAAGGTTGCCTAACAGCTAACAATGTACAGGCAAGATGTTTTTCTCAAGACTGAGGTAGCTTGACTGCTTTAGGCAGTGAGGCCTCCTACTACCCTCTCACATAGGATCAATTTCAGCTTGAGTGGCTCCCAACAGGTGACCTTGAACTCAGGACAATCCATCTACTTCAGCCTCCCAACTGCTGGGACTATAGGCATGCATCAACACATCCAGATCTACTCATTTTTAGAAGCTTGTTTGTTTTGTTTTTTTTTAATGTATTTAGCACAGGCTCCACAGGGTCTCACTACGCAGATCTGACTCATAGTGTTTTGCTTTTTTCTGCATCTTCTACTCTATTCCACTGATCTTCAGGTCCGTTTTCTTTTGCTGTTTTTATCACTGTAGCTTTGCAATATAACTTCAAATTGGGGATTGTGGTGTCTCCTGCCTTGCCCTTGTTATCCAGAATTAGTTTTGCTGTTCTATGTCTCTTCTGGATCCACATGAATTTTAGGATTGTTTTCTTTAAGTCTGTGAGGTATGCTACTGATATTTTGATTGAGATTACATTAAATCTGTATAATGGTTTTTGAAGTATGACCATTTTTACTACATTGGTTCTGCCTATCCAAGAACCAGAAATATCTGCATTTTCTGATTTCTTCTTTTATCTCTTTCTCAGAGTATTGTAGTTTTCAATGGATAGGTCTTTCACTTCCTTTGTTAAATTGATTTTAAGTATTTCATTTTTCTTGATGCTGTTATGAAAGGTATTGCTTTTCTAATTTCACTCTCAGTGAGTTTGCTATTCATGTACAGGAATACTATTGATTTTTGACTGTTAACTTTGTATCCAGCTACACTGCCAAATTTGGTTATTCATTCTAGAAATGTTTTGGTGGATTTTGGGGGGTATTCTATGTAGCATATCATGCCATCCATCAGCAAATAATAATTGAACTTCTTTCCTTCTTATCCATATTCATTTTATTTCTTTCTTTTTTTAATTGCTCTGGCTAGTGTTTCCAGAACTATATTGAATAGGAGTGGTGAGGGCTGGGGAGATAGCTCAGTAGAATAAGCACTTGGCTGGCAAGCACAAGGGCCTGAGTTCAATCCCCAGTTCCACCAAATGAAGAAAAATAAATGAATAGGAGTGGTGATATTGGGTATCCTTGTCTTGTTTCTGATTTTAGATTGAAAGCTTTCAGTTTTTGTCCATTTAATAAGATGCTGGCTTTTGGCTTGTCATGGATGGCTTTTATCAGATTGATATAAAGACCTTTGATTCTAATTTTCTGTACTGTTTTTTATCATGAATGGATGTTGGACTTTGTCAGATGCTTTCTCTGCATCTACTGAGATGATCATGTGTTGTTTGCCCTTAGTTCTGTTAATGTGGTGTATTACTTTTTAACGTTTTGCATACATTGAACTGTTCCTGCATCCCCACTCAATCATAGTGTATAACCTTTTTTGATAATTTGCTGCATTCTGCTTCACAGCATGTTTTTTAGTTTTGTTTTTTGAGACAGGGTCTTGCTATGTAATACAGGCCGTCTTTGAGCCCACTGTGTAACACAGGTTGGCCTCGAATTTACAGCAATCCTTCTGCCTCAGCTTCCCAAAAGCTGGAATTACAGGCAATTACTACCACACCTACCTTGAGTTTACATTTCTTAATTAGCATTTTTGAGGACTGTTCATGAAGGAGATTGCCCTATAGTTCTCCTTTTTTTTAAAATTTTTTTTCATTTTTTTGCAGAACTGGGGATCGAACTCATACCCTTGTGCTTGCCAGGCAAGCGCTTATTCTACTGAGCTATCTCCCCAGCCCCTATAGTTCTCCTTTTTAGTTGGATCCTTCTCTGGGTTTTGGCATCAAGATAATGCTTGCTTCCAGGAACAACTCTGTGAGTACTGCTTTTCTTTCAAGTTCATTGAAGAGTTTGAGGAGTAGTGGCATTAGAGCTTCTCTAAAGTCCCTGTGGAGTTCAGCTGTGAATTCTTAGGACAGGGATTTTTTTGTTGACAGTTTTTCTGTTACTTCTTCAATTTTACTGATACTAGACTATTTATCATTTTTATATCTTCTTGATTCAGCTTTGGTAATTCATATGTATCTAGGAATTTGTTCATTTTTCTTAGTTTTCCATCACATTATAGTACAGATTCTCAAAGTAGTTACAGATAATCTTTGGATTTGTGAAGGCTATGCTATGATTTCACTCTTTTTTATTTCTAACTGCATGGATTTGGTTCTTTTCTTTTTCTCTTTTGATAATGTTGGCTAAAGGTTTATCTGTTTTATTTAATCTTTCGAAGAGTGAGCTCTTTGATTCATTTATTTTTTTATAGTGTTTCCTTAGTCTCTGTTGCATTAGTTTCTGCTCTGATCATATAATTTCTTCCCTATATATACTTTGGGTTTAACTTGCTTTTCTTCTCCTAGAAGACTGAGGGTCAACATTAGGCTATTTGAGCTCACTTTTTCTGATGTGGGAATTCACTACTACAAACTTCCCTTGTAAGACTGCTTCCAGTGTGTCCCATAAATTCTGGCATGTTGTTTGTCATTACCATTTAATTGTAGAAGCTCAAATTTCTTCTTTAATTTCATGTGACTCAATGGTTGTTCAGAAGAGTGTTATTTAATTTCCGTGTGTTTGTGTAGTTTTTGCAGTTTCTTTTGCCAGTGATTTTCAATTTCATTGCACTATGATCTGGTGATATGCATGGGATAATTTCAAATCTTTTGCATTTACTTAAGCATGTTCTATGAGCTAGTATATGGTCTATTTTGGAGAAAGTCCCATGTTCTGCTGAGAAGAATATACTGTGTTGTTATTGGGTAGAACACTCTGTCGGTACCCACTAAGTGCATGTGTTCAAAGGTCTGGTTCAGCTCTGATATCTCTTTGTTGATTTTTTTATCTAGTTGATCTATTTCAGACAGTGGGGCGTTTAGGTCCTCCATTACAGTTGTATTAGTGCTAATCTGATTTTCCATAAACATTAGTGATTGTTTTACATACTTGGATGCCCTAGTATTTTATGTATATTCACTTAAGATAGCAGCTTTCTCTTAGATTATTCCCTTAACAAGTGTCGAGTGACCTTCTTTGGTATAGAGAAAAAATTGAATGTCTTGCCACAAGTAGGAATGGTGTAGTAACTGCAGGAGAAATTTGGTCAAAGTTATATTTTTTAGATGAAGAGATAATACCAGGCTTGATTCTGATGGGAATAATTTTATGGAAAGCAAGAAGTTGATAATGTCGGAAATAAGAAATTTATGAAGTAGTGTCTTCATTCAAGTGAGAAAGAATGGGGTCTTGCTTAAGTAACCATACATCCTGTTTACCTTGGGACAGTCCAAGTTTTTGCTTATTGTCTTGGTCCCCTATTTAGTTAGTATGCTTTTTCTCTCAAGGATATAGCATTGTCCTATGAATTATATGGCTTTCCTCAATTTAGTGCATCAATAGAGGAATTGATTTAAGATGACAGAATAAAGAGGTATGGATGAGCACGAGTTGGAAGACATACTGGTGAGAAATTGTGGAAGTTTTGATTGCTTCCGTTTTTACAGTGTTCATTAAGGAGAAGTTGAAAGCAGGATTACTTAGACTGAAGATTGGGAAAACGAAGTAGTAGAAAAATATCAGTGCTCTCTCCTCTTTTCCTGATCTTTCCATCCTTGTGACTTGTTTACTTTCCTTCTATAATTTCTTAGTATGATTTTAGGAATGATCAAAAGTGAATGTATGTTAATCACTTAGGGAAAGATTATCTATTTCATTTCTTTTGGATTTTAACTTGATGAACTCCAGAGTAAAATGCAAAAGCATCCAAAAAATACTATCCTTTAGAATGACAGAAAAATATCATAGGCTTTTTATTCACAGGCCATTTATATCATTAAAGTTTAGTTTCTAGGTTTTGTTTGTAGATTCTTTAAAGCAAAAAAATTTATAAATATATATCTTTATTGGAATATGTATTCAGTATTTGTTACTGATAGAGATATAATAATCATAAATTTGGCAGCTGCTGCATTAAACCATACATTTTTTAGGAGAGCAATTGCATTGATTTTAATTCACACATTTGATTTATAGCTACTCATATTGAAAAAAGGCAGTACATGTTAATAGAGCACAGAAATTATGCTCGCAAAGCCAGATATTATGGCTTTGCATACATGCATGCCTGTAACCCTAGCACTTGGGAAGCTGAGCCAGAAGGATTGCCATAAGTTCAAGGCCAGCTTGAACTGTACAGCAAGATCCTGTCACAAAGAAACAAATTAATTAATTAATTAAAAATAAATTTTAAAAAAGAAATTATGCTTGTAATAAGAATGAAACTAATGTACCTGGAAGAATGTCAAGTGCATTTTTAACAAATTTTCATCCAAACACTGACAACTCAGGAAAATGTGTTTTTTATCTCCCCATTTAACATTGATTCTTCCCAGAAAAACTTGAGAGGCAGTATTCTACAGAGCTTTTGAAAGCACATTACATTGGCATACTAAACACTTGACTTCCATGGCAAATATGAGTTCCCCTGTCTACATAAAACCCAACTGAGCCAGGTGTAGTGATACACACTTGTAGTCCCAGCACTCACAATGCTGAGGCAGAAGAATTGACAAGAATTTGAGGCCAGCCTGGGCTATATAGTGAGTTCAAGGCCAGCCTGGATTATAAAATGAGACACTGTTTCAAAAAAAAAATTGAGGGGCTGAGGAAATAGCTCAGTTGAATAAGCACTTGCCTGGCAAATGCAAAGACCCGAGTTCAATCCTCACTTCCACAAAAATAAATACATACATACATACATACATACATACCGAAAAATTCAAAATTTGCACACATGTATTCTTTTAAATATGTATTATTCCATGGCCCTTCAGCTCATTCTGTCAGTAATGTTAAGGAATGACTTAGGGAATGTAAATCAATTAAAGAAAAAAAAAAAAACTGAAAGAATGATGAGGAGCAGTCAAGAAAAGCCATTGACTTTGGATTACCTGGCAGTTGAAAAGTACAGTTGCACCTCTGTGTTTGGACTTGAAACTTAAATACTTCATTCTTTTTGCTTTGCCATCTTTGCTAATTATCTATGATTCCTACAGGATTTAACTTAATTAGCCCAGTGTTAAAGCAGGGATCTATAAATGGAGTTTTAATTTTAAAATATCCTTTTTATAGACTAATGTTTCCAACATAATGAATCCTCTATATGATTAAAAGTTTGATTAAATGAGAACCCACAAAAATACCATAATAAAAGATTTCTAGAGATCCCTGAACAGATTCACAGTGTGGCCAAGAAGTATTTATAGCTTAGATATACTCAAATAATTTATTTTAAGCTTTGCCAAAGCAAAGTAAAATAAAAAGTACATACAAGAAACAAAAACAGTGTACTGCTTTAAAGAATTGAAAATGACTAAATATGGGACTAGAGTGTGTCATCTACCAACTTGCAAAGAGCTGGCATCTATTCCACCACAAGAGGACAGTAGCACTCAACTGTTAATAGAGAACACCACAGCATTTGTGAGCCTTCCTTAGAATGGTAATTAGAGCCATAGTTAACACATCAATCTCCAAAAGGACAAAAAAAAGAAAAAAAAAAAAAAAAAAAACAGGAGCCACATCCTGAATAGGTTTGGAGCATTTTGTCCCTGACAACTGTAAGACAGGAAATAAGTGATGGGGTCTTGTGAAAGGAAGCAACCTCTCCCCATTCTCGTGTCTCACCACGGAGATGGATTAAGATAGGATCTATTCATTTGGATGTAAAACTAAGAACACTGGCAGGCATCTGTGGTACAGAGATCGTCAATGGGTATTCAGAAAAGGTAGAATAAAGCTGTGAGGAACAAAACTGTTTTATCTCAGAAAATTAATTAGGCCCAGTTTAGGTGTCTCCTAAGATAAACTTGTATTTTATTTAGATTCACAACACTGGAACATTAAGATAATCAAAGTAATCTTTGAAAACCTAGCCAGGCGTAGTGGCACACGCCTGTAATCCCAGCACTTGGGAGGCCAAGGCAGAAGGATCAGTGCAAGTTCAAGACCAGCCTGGCAGCCTGGGTTACAAAAGTGAACTCCAGGCCAGCCTGAACTGCATAATGAGACCTTGTCTCAAAAAGACCAAAAAAAAAAAGAAAAAGAAAACCTATCACATTATCATTTATTTATTTATTTTTGCGGGACTTGGGTTTGAACTCATGACCATACACTTGCCAGGCAGGCACTTGTGCCATGGAGCTATCTCCCCATCCCCTACCTTTTATTTTTATTTTTATTTCTTATTTAATACAGGGTCTTACTATGTAGTTTGGGCTCATAGTGATCCTCCTGTCTCAGCCTCCCCAGCACTGGGATTATAGGTATGCTCTATCATGCCAGATTTCGGGGCTGGTACAACATGCCAGAATTTCTGGGGTTGGTATGGCATGTGGTATCAGGAGTCAAACTCAGGTCCTTGTGCTTGCCATGCAGGTACTTAGACCGCCAAGCTATCTCCCCAGTCCAAGAATTATCTTTTAAAGTTTCCAGAAAGCTAACTAATACCAAGAGACAGCAGTAAAATGAAGTCTCAGTATTTTATTATGTATTTTGATTGATCTAACAATGCTCATAAAATGAGATGAATTAGGTATATTAAATATGTTCTCATGAGTAGCATCTGTTTTTGTCTTTATAATAATTGTCACTGAAGTTATTGAGCTATAATCTGGAAAAACTTTTATTATTTGAAAACCAAATTCAATTTTTCCTTTATTTAATGTTTTAATTCAATATTTATTGAACAGTTAAAACTGAGTGAGAAGACAGTGTCTCTGTTAAAAGAATCTTAGGAAACTAATTGCACCCATATTTTAAAGTGATCTTCAAATAAAAACAGACTTGTGAATGCTGTCCATATTTTATGTGTCTTTTATATCATATATTAAATTTTTTGTTATTGTAATACCTTCAAAACCACATGAAAGCTAAACCTAATGTAGGAAATCTTTGTGTTGGTAGATAGGAAACAAAGTGGGTTCTGTTTTTAAATTATAATAGTTATCAGTGTTAATAAGCTATGGATAGTTAAAACACTCAATTGTATTTAATTTAATTTATTTTTGGTGCCAGGAGTCCAACTCATGGTCTTGTGCTTGCTAGGCCAGTGTTGTGCCACTGAGCTATATCCCTGGACCTATTTATTCAATTTAAACCAGCAAATATTTTGTTTGGTTAGGCACAGAGTTAGACTGCAAGAATAGCAAAAATGAACATCCTTGGTATTTTTCCAAAAAAAACTGAAAATCTCATACCACAGTGGTAGATGTGCACCCATGTTTATAGCAACACAATTTCTCATAGCTAAATCTTGAAAACAACCCAGGTGCCATCGACTGAAGAATGAATAAAGACGATGTGGTATTTTTACACAATGGAGTATTATTCAGCTATAAAACAAGATAAATTTGCACTTTTTTGCAGATAAATGGGTGTAACTAGAGAACATACTCTTCTTAAGTGAAATAAGTCAGACCCACATGTGCAAACATCGCATTGTCTCCTTAGTGTGAGAACATGAAAGAAAAAAATGGAATCTGAAGGGTACTGGGAAAAGGGAATGAACTTATTCAAAGGGAAAGAGTTAATGAGTTGAGGAGGACAGGAGAGGGAATAAGGGAGAAATTTGTCTATGTATGTAAGCAGTATGGGATGGACAACTGTATTGTGAATTTCTGCTGGTTTATGGAAAGGAGCAGATAATACTTAATTTGTTTTGTCTCCTTTTTTCAGTTGTTTGCACTTTCTTTTTTTTTTTTTTTTATGTATTTAGCACAGGGTCTCACTATGCAGCCTGAACTCTTAGGGAACCTCCTGTTTTCAGCCTTCCCAGCTCTGGGATCACAGGCACGTGTCACCACGCCCAGACTTGGTCCTGGCTCAACGCGCCCCAGGGTGGTGGCAGGGACTGAACCAAAGGTCCCTGTGTTTGCCTAAGCAGGCACTTAGTTCACTGAGCTATCTCACCAGCCTTGTTTGTACTTTTTCTCTTTTTTTTTTTTTTTTTAATTTTATTTATTTATTTATTTATTTGTTTGCTTGTTGTGTTTGTTTGTTTCTTTATTTATTCATTTTGTGGCTGGCTCAGCCTGCCCTGGTGGTGGCGCTGGCGCAGCATGTGGTGCCGGGGATCGAACTGCAGTCCCCGCAGTTGCCTGAGCCCTCCTAAGCAGGCGTTTTAGACCACTGAACCATCTCGCCGGCCCTGTACTTTTTCTCTTAATGTCTTATATATTTCTTTCTTTTTTTCTTTCTTCTTCCAATTTTACATGCATATATCTGGTAATATAAACAACGGTTCAAAGACAATACTGTATATTACAACAAATACTGTAAAATTCATATTACTTAAGTGAAATTCTGTATCATTTGTGATTTTTTTCTGTTTTAATTCTAACTTGTACTCTTAAAAAATAAAAAAATATTTTAAAATATTAAAAAAAAATAGACTTGAGGATAGGATTCCTTGAAAGGATGGTAGTTAGTATTTTTGAGCAACTATTCTGTGACAGATTTTTCTCATTATCCACATCACAATCCTGAAGTATTATCCCTATTTTATGGAAAAAAAGAAATTTAGTCTAAGAGCTATTAAATGTTGTGCTGAAGTTCACAAAATTAGTTGTGACAGAATCAAAATCAGAGCCCAGATCTGTTCAGTGCTAAGGTATATACTTTTTTCCATTGGACCATTCTATCTGAATATTACTCATTCCCTAAGAAAAATTAATTTTGATGACTGACAGTTTAGCAACTTTTTGTTTAACAAATGTAGCTGTATAATGATGGGCAGTAACAATGTATCTTTTAAAAATTGAATTAAAAATATTTCAAATATATAAGTATTAAGAATAACACCTATGTAATCATCACAAAGCTACATTCTATACTCAACCTTAACAGTATACCATGTTTGAATCAGACATTTTCCAAGTAAATAATAGGATCAGTTGAGGTTTTCTATCTCTCCTTGACTCCATTCTCTTTTCCCATAATATTATTATGAATGTGCTTATCAGTTTCATGCATGATTTTTTCCTTTTGATGCACCTTCATGAATTCATAAACAACATAATACTATTCTTCAGATTTAAAACCATGTGTTGAGTGTATCCAGATGGATATAATACACTTTACTATACTTTACTTCTGGGGCTCAATATGTTTCAGGTTTTTTTTTTTTAATGCATTTAGTACAGGGTCTACAAGGTGTACAGGGTCTCACTATGTAGATCAGACTCAGTGATTCTCCTGTTTTCAGCCTCTCAAGCACTGGGATTAGAGGCACGTGCCACCACACCAAGTCTTAGTCACCATCAGAGCGCGCCCTGGGAGCAAGGTAGGCAGGGCACACTGGGGGATGAGCCCCCACTGCTGCACTCTGCCTAAGCAGGCGCTTTTGAGGTTTATCTATAATGGTGTGTGTATATCTATATATTTATATCTATATCTTTCTTTAATGCTTAACTACTGTATAGTATTTTTCAAGTATATTAAAGTGTATCCATATTCTTGGAACTATATACTTAAACAAGATTATGTAATGGTTTTGACTCAAAACCTATTTCAATCATAATGTTAGAATTTATTTTAATAATAAAAGTACAAAATTATTTACACTAGCTTTTTTTTTTTTTTTGATGCAGAATGTTCCCGAATCGAAGTATGGAAATTTGGCAATATTGTCATTGAACTCCTGTACCACTGGTTGTACATCTGTTCCGCTCTCATGAAGCTAAGCAAAAAACTAGACAGTGTTCTTCTACCTCCATTTCCCTCCAAGTCTGACAACTACTTATATGCAAAAATGCCTGGAAAAATTTCACCAAGAAAATCCGAGCAGAGTTGGTACCCTATTTAGGATACAGTACTTTGATCATGTTCACTGCTGTTAACTTTAAAATATTTTCAAGTGCAAAAAAGTCCATATAGACATATTTGGCTCTTAGACATTTAACTTAGTACTTTTTAAAACCAGAAGCACCACTTACGCAAAAATTTTATCTAAGAAATAATCTAGTTAAGGTAGCTATAACCAAGTGTGTTTAAGAACATTATAAAATGTTTGTAGTCCCCTTGAGGAATAAGCTTTGGATATGCCATGAGACTGTTATGGTTGATTGAGTATTTTTCATTCTTTTAAGGTACAAAGTACAGAATGTTATGGATTTATATAAAAATGGCAGGTTTTTTGACATCCAGAAAGTACCAAATAATAAAGATTTTAAGAAATACACTTGGAATTGTTTTCCTAATTTTCCAAAGACGTATCTGAATACCACTTTTTCCCCTTCTCTCCCACTCGCTTTTCCTTAACAAATTAAAAGTCATTTTAATAAACGGAAATTCTTGTGAGAAAATGTTGGGCCATGACTAATGGAAAAATGAAAACCATGTTTTTAAAAAACTGACAAAAACCTCTCAAGTTTGAGAACTGCAAAAAATTATTTAAGACTTGTTATTATGGCAAACTTTACTGCTCTATTGTGAGATTTCATCTTTGCAATAAGATATCTGATGACAAGAGTCCATTTTTAATAAAATTTTGGGAAATTAAACTTTATTTTATTAGGTTGACAAAATGTGATGTGTTCCAAAACTCTTATAATTGAAGATCGAAAGTCTCTTTTTAACCTTTTCTGATAAGATGGCAGTGTTATTACCAGTCCTCATCTTTTGGGTGATCTCATGCCTAGTTTTAACCTATCAGCCTCTTTCATACTTGGAGGAGGACATCTTCAGGCATTTGGAGCAATGTTTCTAGGAACAATGTCTTTGGAGATATTAAACTGATAGCCATATTCCTGATGGCTTCAAAACAAGCTTATGAAACATTCACTGTGAATACAAATAACATTTAAGGTGAAAGAGAAGATTTTGCAGATGCTCTGTATTTAACCATTGCCATGGAAGTTAACTAAATGACCTATAGCTGAATAACAAATACCATGCATTTTCTTGACACTTTAATTTGAGATATTTTCATCCACCAGCCTATTTGATCTTCCCAATAATCTATAAAGTATATATTCCTGATACTACGTTTTATAAATGAGGAAACAGACTCAAAGAATGAGCTGTCTAGTTCATATAACTTGTAAGAAGCAGATCAAGAAGGACCCAAGTACCCTAATTTCTAGTTTATTGCTATGGCCAGCACCCCACACATTTTACTTTTTTGAGTCTTGCTGTATACCTCAGGCTGGCTTTGAATGTGCAGTGATCCTGTTTCAGCCTCTGAGTACTGGGATTACAGCCATGCACCATCATGCCAGGCTTCTATATTTCAGTCTTTTTGGAAACTACTTTAAAATTAAGCAGCCAATAAGCCAAAATGGTTGAATTATAAACTATTATATCAAATTAGAATACCATCCTTTAATATCTAGAGTTTAAGTTTTTTAGTGAAAAGGATATTATTTATACTTGACAATAATTTTGAGACAGATTATATCTAAATCCATTGATTTCACTGTTAAAGGGGCATCATTGTGGATATCCCTAACCATGCTTTTCTGATGAAAATGTGTGCTTCAGCATGATGGTAGCCAGCTGTGTTTCTCTATAGCTACACTGAGTAATACAGGGAGCAATCTTTATATTCACCGATTCAGTACAATGAACAGCAAGGTGTACAAAGTGTAGATGGGTGAGTTTCATCAATGTTATGTGTTGGCTTTTTACCAAGATGGTGCCAAAGGCAAAGAAGGAAGCCCCTGCCCCTCCCAAAGTTGAAGCTAAAGCAAAAGTTTTGAAGACCAAGAAGACCATGTGGCATCCACAGCCACAAAAAGAAGATACAAATGTCGCCCACCTTCCACTGTCCCAAAACACTGTGGCTCCAGAAGTGGCCCAAATATCCTTGGAGGAGGGCCCCCAGGAGAAACAAGCTTACCATATGCCATCATCAAGTCCCCCCTGACCACAGAGTCAGCCATGAAAAAGATAGACAACAACATACTCATGTTCATTGTGGATGTCAAAGCCAATAAGCACCAAATCAAACAAGCTGTAAAAAAAGCTCTATGACATTGATGTTGCCAAGGTCAATACCCTAATCAGGCCTGATGGGGAGAAGAAGGAATATGTTTAACTGGATCCTGATTGTGATTCATTGGATGTTACCAATAAAATTGGAATCATCTAAACTGAGCCATCTGGCTAATTCTAAATACATAGTTTTTCCCCATAAAAAATATTATGTGTTGTATTACAGTTTATGCATTTATAGTTTTTATTATCTGTTTTCTTTTTATTTTTCTCATAAAATTAGCCCAATTCAGTATAATGTCAAACGGAAAATCCTCCCAGTTCAACTTTGGGAGGAAGTTGAAAGTAACTCGTCATTGGTGATTTAGCTATCAATGATGACTTCGATCATATAAGCCAAAGAAGTTCGCAAGATATGACAGATGCAGAGGGACAGAATGAAGACCTTGATTCAGATGAGGAAGAAAACAATAATGCAAATAAATGTTTGACAGTCAAATGTTACAAAATGGTCACATAGAACTGAACCGTCCATCACTTCTCTGACTTTTGGCTGAGATCAAAGGTAGTCTCTGTTCTTATTCATTTAATAACTGAACAGTCCAATCTTAGGATTAGGTCAGAAAATGTTCTTAGGTTCATGCCAGGGGAAACTCATTGAATGCCAGTTCTGTGATTCAGTGTTGGAAAGTGTTTGTAACAGACAATGAATCAGTGTTTATAACAGAAAATATGGTACAAGGTGTTTTTGAAATACACTCAAGAAATTTTGTTTTTTCAAAATTACCTGTGTTAAGACAATGCAAAGATAATCAAAGAAAGAAAAAAAATCCAACAATTTGGTTGCTATTTGCTCATTTTTTGTTTTATACAGCTTCAGTATGTGACAATTGATAAGCAACTTATATCATTTCATGGTTGTTGAAGGTTGCTTTACTATGTACCAAATAAGCCTTCCAAATATGGCATAAAAATATATGCCATGGTGGAAGTGAAGGCATGTTACACCTTGAATTTAGAAATTTATTCTTGAATTTGGCCAACGTTTTTATTTGCACAATAATAAAGTATATGATGATATGGTGAACGGATTTCTTGCACCTATTTAAAAAGTAACCCATATCATATTTAACAATTGGTTCACAAATTACTCATTGATATTAGTACTTGACAAAAAAGAAAATCAGTTGACCAGTACAAGAACTATTTACAAAAACAAAGTGGAGATTCCTGAAAAATTTTGCAAGATCACAAGAGAAAAATACATAGTATTGCAAGGGCAAGCAGAAATACCTGGGATTTGGAGGCATGTTTATTACACATTGATGGGTGGAGACTGGAATCATTCCCACAATATCAGGCTCTGCTCTCTGGTGGCCTAGGACTACACGAGATGAGCAAACAGGTAGGACAGAGGCAGAATGGCTTTTCATTGGGAATTGGGTTTTACAACTAGAACTGGAACAGGAACTATTACCTGGGCAACTAACAAACTGAAGTAGATTGGCAGGTGGGGGAGGGAGAACATTTTCTGTTATATTTTCCCCCTCTTTTAGTTTCCCTGGCAAATCTTTCCTGGGAATGTTACATGTAATCTTCTGAAACAAGGCTCAATTTGAAGCAGTCAGTGATCCTAAGATGACTCCTAGCCAAGCTCCACAAGATTGTTCTTCAACTTGACATTTTTGGTGGATATATCAAAAATGAAGAGAAACAGGTATAGAGCAATCATGTGAACAATGTCTTCAGGCTTCAGCCATGCATTGGCTGGTCAGAATCCAGAATGACCAGAGCAGGATTTTGAATACATTGTCCCCTGAGAATGAGCTTTCTGGTCCAGATAAACTTTTCAGTGGATCTAAAGTTGAATTTCTGAAACTTTTAGAGGTAGTTAATATGTATCTGGGTCGTATCTGTGTGCAGCAATATCTAGAGATTTAGTTGGTCTTTTAACTGGTTATAAGCTGTTTTTTGTAGGGTTATGTTTCATTTTTGTGTAATCTATCTATATATCTTTAAATGGGGAGAGTCCACTAAAATGCATGAGGTCAGGGCCAGTGACACAGACACTGAAGCCTGAGCTGACTGCAGGGATATTGGTACCAGGTCTGTGGCTTGTGCCTGTGGAACAAATGGTGGGGGCAGGTCTGGTGGCTGGAGTTGTTTCAGTCAGGCTGATCCCCGGAGGGGACTTGTACCTTGGACTAGGTTATTTTGTGTTGTTGGTGGCAGGTTTCCAAACAGCAGCAGGAAGCAGTTTTTGCTGTACAGATCATCCCTGAAGGAGATTTTTACCCAAAAAGTTTTGTCCAGAGTGATCACAGCATATCTAGCATGGTAGACTTCATTCCTAACAAAGCTACTTCTATCTATAAACAAGGTGTACTCAGCATCTGTCAGGGTGTTCATATTTAGAACAGTTCATCCCAGTACAACATATGGCACCTGAAAAGTTATGTCTTGGCCTAAGGTCAGCTTGTCAGGACAGTGGCTGTAAGAGCACAGAGGCAAAGAGGGGAGGCAGCCCTGTGTGGCTGGATCTAAGTAGTTGCACTACATGCTCCCAGGGCCTGACAGTCTTCTGAGTAAGCACCATTGTTTTGGGAAACTCAAAGATCCAGGTTTTATAGAAACCAGCAGCTCCAAGAAATTGTGGTGTTTTCTTGTAATCAATGTCTGCCAGATATCTCATCAGAGCTTTTGTGCCTTTCTAGCAAGCAGCTTAGAAGTGTCATTAATCAGAAGTGCTTTTTGAAGTAGGAATAAGTTTTTGAAGCTCTCGTAGGTTAAATCCAGCTCAGTTGCAAAATGAGGCTACTTGACAGCAGCCAATAGAAGGCAGAAGAAGGCATTTTTTTTTTAAAGTGGGTGTACCAGCAGGCTATAAGTAGCAAAAGACCGAGGCAATGTATGTAGAGGGCATCATAGTTGCATTGGCAGTTTAGAGGTCTTGGGCTGGTTTTATAAGTAGGAGAGGTATATTTTATCAGTTTGCCAGCCTGTATTGTTTTCTCAGGGGACCGTGAGGGAGCTGGAAGGGACAGAGAAACAGGCTGACTCAGATCCATTGTCAGAACCTCCTTGAAAATAGCAAGAGAGTTCTCAAGCCCTCGTGGCTGCATTGTGATGGCACAGAGATCTTGCGCAAGGTGATTAACAATCTATCAGGCTGATGTGTGACTACATGCCTGTTTGGGTTTCCTGTGACATCTGATAGTAATGGGGGTTGCAATGAGGTGGCATAGTTGATGGTCAGACCCAGAGGCAAGTCTTCAGTCTGTAACTCTGGGAGAGGAGTTTTCAGAACTTCAGAATTGTGGTTATCTGTCTCAGGCTGATACAGGCATCATCTTCCTTTGGGGAAATAGTCAAAATTGAAACTTCAGAGTTAAATGAGAGACAGGCTGACTGGCTTGATGCAAAGGAGATGGTTGTTTTTAACTTGAAGAGGAAGCCTCTTGAAAAGGAGTATAGGGATCCGTTGGTCTCTCAGTGTGATGCATTGTACCCAGGGAGAAGCAATGGCAGGAATGAGGAAAAGATAGACAAGAAAAGAAGAGCTTGAGAGATAACCCCCAGAACAGTATGGGCGTTTTTATACCTTCTCAAAGTTAGTAACACATGATACAAGGTTTCCTAGTGACTAATAGTTGATATTAACCAGTCAGGATGCTTATCTCAGGACTGAAGTAGCTTGACTTCTTTAGGTACTGAGGCCTAATCCCACTTTCACACATTTGGCCCATTTCCAGCTTCCATGGCTTCTAACGGAGAAGGTATCTTCCCAGAAGTGGTTTGGGAACTGGATTATACAGGAATTCATGTTTTGTGAGATGTCCTCTCAGGCTGCAAGTTTGTGCCTGGCAGAAGAGGCAAGAGGCAATAGTCCCAGTTGCCCCAGTGATGGTAACTTTTTCCACAGAGGGAACTTTTGAATGCAGAGTTCTGTTCCATTGTTGACCAAGAAAGTTCATAGATTTGCTCCTGAGTTTTGCAATGATCATAAGCTCTGGGGTCCTAGTCTGATAAATCTTAACCTGTCCTATCTACTCAGGCTTGATAGGGTGCTAATTCATTAGTCTGGGCTGACAGCACAATTTTTCCTCAGTCAAAATGTGCAATTTAGCAGAGATTGTTGACAGTGATCTCAGATGGTCATTAGATAGCACCATCTGACCAGGATTGGTACATCTTGGGGGAGGGCTGTGTGGCCAAACACAGGTAATGGCTAGCTGGAACCAGTTCAGTTGACTGGAAGTCAGCAAATGTGGTTGACAAGGGTGCCAGGGCAGAATTCTCAGGGAGAATGGACACCTTTTTCCTCTTTTTTTTTCTTTCTTTGAGATGTAGGGAGCTATTTGGTTTCATTTTTAACTCTTTAAAAGCCCTCTTTCTTGCAATCAGGGACTGTGGATTTTAACTAATTAGCTCCCATTCTTGCTCCCTATGATGTATGTTGTGTACTCTTAAATAATGATGCAACAGACAAAAGGTGGGTGCCTCTCAGAGACAGAGATCATTCAGATGTCTACCAGGCTGCACCCCTGTTGGGTACTCTAGGTATACCTTAGCTAAGAAGAGTATGAGGCCTCTGTTATGCCATCTGCTCATCATTACTGAGCTTCAGGCAAACGTCCAATCAGCCACCATGACCAGTGCTCCCCAGTCTTTGTGCACAGAGGAGGCAGCCTATTGCTTACACTGTCCATTCCACTCATATAATCAATCAGCAGGCAGTCAAAGGTTAACTACTCTAACCCACCTTTCTTGAGGGTGCCTTTAACTAACAAGTGTTGATCAAGCACTTCTGCTCAAACTGAGCATGACTGACAGACTAAGACCCTGGGAATCTTACTAGAAGCAAGCAAACAGACAGACAAACAGACTTCATCCTCCACCCTTTGGGGTCCAATGTGAGTGGCTTAAGTGGGAAGCCAGGAATAATCCTCCAAACCTCCAAGGGGACTCAAGAAATGCTGAGGGTGCACCTTCCCACTGAGACCTGAAGAGGTCCTTGCTCTATCCTCAAGGGCCATGTCTGGTGACCAATGAGGTCAGCACAGTCAGTCTTCCTGGCCAGTGTACCAGATGCAATAGCAAGCAGAAACACTGCTGAAACAGCCTTCAGAATTTAGAGGCAGATTTATTTTACATTGACAGGCACTAATTGGGCTTATTCCTAGAATATCAGGCCCCTTTCTATGGTGGTCTAGGGCATATATGAGATAAGCAAACAGGAAGAACAGAGGCAGAATGCTTGTCAATTTGAGATTGGTTTACACAATGTGCATTGTAGTGAGAAGCTAAACGACAGTGTTCAACATTTTCTAAGAGATAGGAGCTGGAACAGGAATTATTTCTAAGAGATAGGAGCTGGAACAGTAATAATTCCTAACAAACTGAACTGTACTGGATTGGTGGGGAAAGCATTTTCTGTTACAGCATGATATTTGGATTTGAGAAAGACATAATTTTGGACTTCTATGGTGAAGAAAAACAAAGTAATATGGATACTGTCAACATTACACCATGAAAAGATTGGTAGCACAGCTGGTTGTGGTGGTGCACACCTGTAGTCAAAGCACTCAGGAGGCTACAGCAGGAGGATCCTATAAGTTCAAGGTCAGTCTGTGTTACACAGTGAGTTCCAGGCTAGCCTGGACTACATAGGAGACCCTTTTTCAAAAAACTAAATAAATAAAAAAGACCAACAGTGAATCTTCAACACAAATGAAGACAGAAAAATAAATGAAGACAGAAAGGGTCACATTTTATAATAAAAAAAGGTGTAGCAGATATTGTTGACAATTTATACAGCAACTATGATGTCACTCAAAACACAAAGCATTGAATCCTAAACATGTCAGACCTAAAGTTTCATAGTTTATAAAGAAAATAACAAGCACAAAATATCAGAGAAATTTTCTTAGAAGATGGAGAGTGGAATTGATAAATGATCAGTTACAACAGAGGAAGAACCATATTGATCTTCCCAAAGAACTCCACAAAAGAATTCTGGAATAGACAGGTAAAAGAAACATCAAAAAGAACCTCCCAAGAAAACAGGAAGACCAGCAAGATGTCAGGTATGTCCTACCAAAGAAGACAGGAACACAAAATATTTGGTATCAGTGTAAGCAATATCTGTGTATGGAACATAATGTTCTCATGTGTGAAAACTGCCTTAGGTGTGATCAGTGAAATAAAGGATTATTTTTGTGGTGGTTTTACTCGTATTTTCATTTTCATTATAGTTCACATGAGAATTTATTTGGTTGTTATTTTTAGATTTAATAAGCAAACAAACATTTGGTATAGAAAACGTTGATGTTTATTCTAAATATTCATTGCATATTTGATACTTTATTTTGATGATACTGCATCTTCCTGGTAAGTGCGTTTTGTATACTATACAAAAGTTTCTGGCATAAAAGGAAACAAGAGAGGTGACAAGTATGGCTTGCCAAACAGGAAGGAAAAGAAAAGT
>PVKN010013397.1:0-19953 GCA_004027915.1 Capromys pilorides | reverse complement strand
TAAAGGGCTGTTACTCTCTGCTCCAGTGAGAGGTTGTTCTGCCGCCATGAACTGGATACCCTCTGCCCTGTTCCACTCAGCCTTGGGCCAGCCGAATATGGACTGAAACCTCCAGCAACTGTGAGCTAAATAAATCTTTCTTTCCTTTATTTTGAGTGTCGGGTATTTGTCCCAGCAACGAGTAAAAGTAACTAAGACAATGATATTTCAGCAATATCATTTATAACAAACTAAAGAGAGAAAAGGTAATACATTTTCTTGATTTTGACATGGAGTCTCACTTTCAGTTCAGGCTGGCCTTGAACTATGTAACCCAGGCTGCCTTTGAAATCATGGAGATCCTCCTATGTCAGCCTCCTGAGTGCTGGGATTACAGCCTTGCACTATAACAGTTGGCTTGGTAATAGATTTTATTTCAATAAATGAATGTATGTAATCATTACAGAAAATCCTTTAAGGTTTTCTACAATGGGAACATTTAATAATTACCATGTATAGGAGATTATTGGACAGAATAAATGAATGCACATTTTGTAAGTGTCTGCGTATTTCCTATTTGAGCATCTCACATGATGCATGGACCCAAGCTTTCTGCTCTGCTTTCCAAAACTGCACACTCTTAACATCCAAGCTACCTAAAACATGTGATACTCAGTATAGTGCCCATTTCATATGTACCATATGACATGTATCAGGCAATATACACCTAAAGGACGAAAGCATTTTGTTTGCTTTGGAGGGTCTCTGGGTTTCACTCTGAGGATCTTTCTACAGCTCATGATCCATGGACAATGAGCCCTAAAATAAACCCGCATGCTTCGCTTTAGGAATGATGGACTTATGGAAAGGCATCTGGAAGAATATGCAGCCCCACTTGCCTTACCCTAGACTGTTCCCTTATCACATTCACAACCTGAATTTCCCAGTGCTTCAACCTGGTGTGCTGCTAGCGTGGGAGAGAGGCCCATGGCTGGAGAATTTGTAATTTCGCGTCAATCATACATGTGCCTCTCGGTCCCCAGTGAAATACCCTTAGTGATATCTTTTCTCTGTCACAGGCAGTCAGCATAGGCTCTCTTTCCCTGGGATGTTGATAGGCACCGTGCATCTCCATAGCTGGAGAAGCTGAAGCAGAGCGCCGAGCCACTGCGATCACAGATTCACTCCACCGTGACAGTTAGTGGGTTCCGAGGCCGGCTCCTCTGAGCGAGGCTGCAGGAAGCGCCCACCCATGTGTGCAATCAGGCCTCCTTCGTGCAAATCGCTTTCATTTCAGTCAATAGCCCTAGGAAGAAAATAGAATCGTTAACTGGAATAGAAAAATCTGAGAAAGCATTTAATGCATTTATTGTATGAAGTGCTTGCACCATTAGAAAGCTCCTCAATTCAGCGGGAGGAAATTGCTGAGAATTTACGAAGGCTAAATGATGTTCAGAGCTGCTTCTTAAATCTTTTTCTAGCTTGATTTGAATCACAAGCAATGAGCGACTTCAGAGTATAATGCAACCTCACTTACACACAATGTATTAATACATCTTCTCACAAGACACAGGAACCCATTTAGATCAGTTGCAATTACAAATATTCAAAATATCCAAGTGCCCATGTGTCTGGTCTTCAAGGAGCTGAGAAATCTCTGAGCTCCCCTGGGGCCTGCCTTGCTCTCTGGTCCTTCAAGTTGTGAGATGACCTCCTTATCAACTTCTGAGGAACCTTTGGTTTTTGAGTGTGCATTTCTGTGATCAGATTCTTTGTGAAAGTGATCTATGGAGACTGGACTCCGATTATTTTTCTCTCCCAGCCAGAATATTTAACTAACCGGAAGACTCCAACTCTATGTGCAGCATGAGGAAGTGCAGTACGTCAAGTCACAGAAAAATAAACTGTTATAATTCCATCCTTCAGCGTGCTTATAGTGTAAATCTAGATGTCCCCTTGTAGGTGGGCTTTGGGAGGTTTGGATCACAGGAGCTGTGATACTCAGCAGTGGATCCCATGCACTTATAAGTAAAAGTGATTTTGGGAAGTGAAGCCTGGTTGGAGGAGGGGGTCGCTGGGGACATGGCCTAGAAGGGTTTCTCCCTCCTCCTTCCCTGATCCCTTCTCATCGTCACACCACTCATCTGCCACACTTGCTTGCTAGGCCACCCTGCCTTGAAGCCAGCTAGTTATGGACTTGAATTTCTACAAAATAGGAGCCGAGATACACTCTTCCTCCTTAGAGATTTGTGGGTGCCAGGCACTGTGTCTCAGTAACAAAAAAAACTAACTAAGACTGATGAGGAGAACAAAACTTTGGGAAACTGAAATCGAAGACCAAAATGGCCAGCTAACACAAAACAGCTACCTGACCACACCCCATTCTGCTTTTGTAACTCAGCCTATGTGTTCCTGCCTAAAAGCCTTATGAAAAGGAACAAGAGCTGCTCAGGGCTCAGACGTTGGGGCACCTCTCTCAGTGCCCCTTGGTTCTTCAGCGGTGACTGGTTCACTGTGACAAGACAAGCAGTAAAAATCATACCCTGTTCTTTCCTGTACTACGCTGTATCACGTCCCAGCTAACAGAGGTAGATGTAGCTCATGGTCCACATCTCAGGTCCAAATGACTCTGGCCTGCTTGGCTCCAAAGCCTACACTACGTTCACTTTACAACATTGCTTCAGATTGTCTTAAATTTCCAAGCCTTTCTGCTAATTAAAATGCGATGGGCAGAGGTAAGCAATTGCTCTTATTAAAGCAACTGATCACCTGACACTGTTGGCCAAATCCAAAGCTTAACAGATTCACCACATGACCCAGCAATTGTACGCCAAGAAAAATGGAAATAAGTGAGTACATAAACACTTGTGCATGAATATTCATAGCAGTACAGATTCCATGGTGGTGGGGTCCCAGCAGATAGGATCCAGGCTCTTGAGTGTAACAAACAAGGAACTGGAGACTATATGCATGGTGCTAAGGGAGACACGGCTAAGTGTAGTGAAGTTGCTGGGGGCAGGCATGCTTGGAGCAAGTAGGTTCCTGTCATCAGAAACAAACAAACAAAAAAAAAGCACAGCCTAGGAGAAAAACAGCACAGGGTGGTGGGAAGAATAGAGTGCCCAGGAAATAAATGGAGTATAAGGATTTGAAAAATGTGGACCCCACCTAAGCTGCCACCCATAAGGTCTTTCAAGGTATGACTGAAAATATGATTGGCAAGGTGCTGAGTCACTCTAGTTGTTTCTACTGAGCATGCCCTCCTCTGTACTTGCCTTGGTTGTAACAGGACACATGACATGTAGTCCATGTGTATGACCTTTTCATAATTTTCCAAGTAAGGAATGGTCATTGTGGGTCCTACTGGGTCCTGGACTGGAACTGTAGGAATTTCCTAGGGTTTTTGTTATTCTTATTTCTGCCTCTCTTAGGACAAAGGAAGGAGCTGACACTGGGATACTGCTGAAGATCAAGTGAGTGGCCCCATGGCCCTAGTTGTACTACTTATACTAATATTTTTCACAATAACCAAGCAATGGAAGCAATTCAAGTATCTATCATCTACTGATAAAATGTGGTCTTTCCATATAACGGGATATTATTCAGCCACAGGAGGAATTCTCACACACAGTATACAACACGGGTGAACCTTGTGCCCCAGCTGTGGTGTGCTCAGTGGCATCTGCTCTGTGGTTGCAGTGCCAAGTCTCCTCATGAGTTCAGCTATGCTCCCTGTAGGTGGCACCCTTGGGGCTTTCTGGAGAGTCCAGCCAGGGCCCTTGCCAGCTCCTCAGCACATTGAATGGTGCTGGAATGTCGTCAGTATAACAGTGGACGCTCACTTCACTTGTGAACGTAACTTGCTAATGAAAGATGGCTGACACACATATATATGGTTGCCTTTATATAAATTGTCCGGAAAAGGAAACCTATAGAGATAAAAAGTGGATTAGTGTTTGTCAGGAAATGGGACAAGAAGAAAAGATGAGGAATGAGGAGTGGCTGCTGACAGACAGGATTTCTCTTTGGGGGCCATGAAAATCTTTTGGATTACCTTGTAGTGATAGTTGCACAACTTTGTGAATACAGTGGAAAACACTGAATTACAGCTTTGAAAGAGTAAATGGCATAGTGTGTGAACAATGTCTCCAATTTTTAAACAAGAAGGAGAGAAGGGAAGGAACACAGGAGGAAGTCCACTAAAAGAGGTTGGAGGGAGAGGGCAATGTGGACTGGGCTGGGTCAGGAGGGCTTTGCAGATCCTGGATGGTAGAGAAGCTGTCCTGGACCAGAGCCGGTCTGCAGCTGGAAAGCGCCCAAGGGCTGGTGGGAAAGTGAGCGTCCACTGTTATACTGACAACATTCCAGCACCATTCAATGTGCTGAGGAGCTGGCAAGGGTCCTGGCTGGACTCTCCAGAAAGCCCCAAGGGTGCCACCTACAGGGAGCACAGCTGAACTCATGAGGAGATCTGGCACTGCAACCACAGAGCAGAGGCCAGTGAAGGCACCACAGCTGGGGCAGCTGCAAACTTGCCAAGAGGCTGTGGGCCTGGGGAGGTGCTGCTAAAAGTCACTTGGAGCCAGATATGGTGGTGCAGGACTGTCATCCGAGCCCTTGGGAGCTGAAGTAGGGGACTCACAATAAACTGCAAGTCAGCGTGAGCTATGTTGTAAGTCCGAGGCCAGCCTGGAATACATAGTGAGATCTTATTTCAGAAAAACAAAACAGAAAAGAAAAAGAAACTCACAGGGTGCACCCCACCAGATGCCTTCATGTGCAAGCCAGTGCCACAGGAGCAAAAAGCAAGGCACGCCAACACTGGCAAGTGACATCGCTTGCTCCTCCAGAGTCCCCCAGAGTCCTCTACCTGTCAAGTTTTGCATCATGCTGATGGGCATGGAGGAGACATTCAGTACACAATCATGGCAACCAAGGGTAGATTTGGAGCTCGGAGACCAGAGATTGATGATGGACACAGCTACCAGCCATTGTCCTTTTTCGTTGTTGTTGGCCAAAGTGTGTGTTTACTAGAATCTTCAGGCAGCTCTCCTACCTGCCTACTCTTCTCCTCCCTCAACCTCAGGACCTGTCTCAGGTTTCATTTCACAACTAAGCAGCAAGTGAAAATACTTAACAAGATACAGCACAGTGGATACGGAAGACTAAGGGCCCTAATCATTGTCTTTAAATAAAAGGTGAGTGTTCAAATCATCCTGGAAAATACTACTTAGCATACCACTCTCCGGATGCATGTTATTAGCAGTGCTAAGCGGTCCTGTGGGAACAGACCTGATGGGCGCTACTTGGTGTAGCCTTTCCAGGCTCCCTTGCCCACAGAACTGGCTTTCTGCACCGGTTCCCAGCCCCAAGTTGGCTGCACATCTGCACCCTGGGTGGAGGGGGAGTCTGGCACCCAGTGCCCAGAATAGGAGCGAATGTGGCCGGCTGGAGAACAGCTCGCTCGCCTTCACTGGCTCACGCAGAACCCGCCTGCTGCTGCAGGGATTCCTCGGGAGGAGAACACGCACGGAGGGAGCCATCTGGCCGTGCTCCCACGTGGCATCCCATCGCTTTATTTACTACACACAAACCATAAGCTCTGCAGACACCACAGAAATACAGTTTGTTTAGGTAGCTAAAATTATCCCCCAAATGGCATCTGGCCATTGCCACATTTCCCAAGTCCTCCTACATGCCTGGGGCCCTGCCCTGAATTGCCCTTGATCTACACCACGCAAGGCTGAGATGGTGGGGCAGGACGTGGGAGTTGATGGTGTCCAGTCACGGGCTTTTGAATATTGTGGTCTGGCCTGGCCACTCTGTTTTCCCTTTAAGGGTACCTAAGAGAATTACAAATGCAAAGAATAACAGATGAGAATCCAAACAGTGATTTATTATCCACCCCCTGGAAGGTTTAAAGGCAGCCAAGAAAAGGGGGAACACAGCCATTCAATCTTGGATTCAAAATTCAGTTCTTCTCATGGCTGAGCAGGCTGCCTCTGGATCCAGTCATTCATACCCACTACACTGCAGCAAGGTTTTTAATAGCAAGGATTGGAAACAACCAAAGTATCCATCAAAAGGGTGCTAGTGGAATGAACCTTGGAACAATATACAAAGGAAAACTATACAGCCATGAAAAAGAGAATGAGGAAGATCTCCACCTACTGGAGAGAATCCCAGGAAATGTTGCTGGAGGGTATCAAGATGAATAGCAGAGGTCATGTGTAGTGGTACATATCTGTAATTCCAGCACTTGGGAGGCTGAGGCAGGAGGATCACTGCAATTTTGCAGACAGCCTTGGCTACAAAGTGAGTTCAAGGCCAGCCTGAATTGCATAGTGAGTCTCTCTCTCAAAAAAGAAGAAAAGAAAAAGACAACAGCCCTGTAAATTATACACTTTTTGTGGAATAAGGGTGGATAAAGAAATGTATTCATATTTGTTCACATTTGGAGAGAACACAGGAGATGAGGGACCCAGAAAATGTAAATAAGTAGAAGCAAGTTAATGTTTATATTTTTAAAAATATTATTTTAGTTTTTGAACCATGCAAATGTATTATTTCCAAGTTTTTTTTTTTTAATTAAATGGTCTATCACTTTCTGGATAAGTGACCATGGCCAAGTTATTTAACATCAGAACCTTGGCAGCTGCACACAGGAAATGCCAACAAGGATACGAACCATGCAGAGCAGCTGTGGCAGGTGTAGTGTCACCAGTGACAATGTCGCACAGCACCAAGCACTTCACTAATCTCATCCCCCAGCATGCACTCATATCTTTGTTATTTGGTGATGATTTTCAGTGACAAGAATTGGAGATCAAGGCTTGTAAGATAATTGTTCCTTTTTGTAATACACTTCAAAGGATGCACAAGTACCTCTAGAAATCTTGGCCTTTTGATTAACAAATAATAAAAATAATATCTTTCTGTAGTTTTTTTAAGGAAATATATTTCCAAAGCGAGAGGTGGTGGTGCATACTTATAATCCCAGCACTCAGGAGACTGAGGCAGGAGGATCGTTGCAAGTTATATAGTGAGACCCTCTCTCAAGAAAAGGTGTATTTAAATAAACACTTCATAATCTGCTTTCAATACTAAATACAGTTGGTATCAAGCACTTGCTTCCTTAATTTACTTGTTAAAAATTGGACAACCTTGCCTAGAATACACAAGGCCCTGGGTTCAATCCCCAGCACCTAAAAAAAATAATAATAATAAAAAATAAAAAAATAAAAAAGACAACTTTGGGATAAATTTCACGATGAGTGGAAAAGTATATCCACAGAGCCTTTGCTATTCCTGCCCTCTGGAGATAGTGCTGAACCCTCCTGAGGATGGGCTGCAACTGGGACTCACCTCTAACAACCAGATGTGCTAGGAACTAGAGAGTATCTCAGCAGGAGAGAGCTTGCCTAGCATGCACAAGGCTCTGAGTTCCACCCGCAGCACTGCAAAATAAGTAAGGAAAATATGGCAGATATGACTGCGTTGGACTTTTGATACTAGATTCTCAGAAGAGTTGGCTGCAATTTCCTGCTAGAAGTTCTGCTAGTGGTTCTCAGCCAGAACCACTCCTAGACTCCTGGCCCTCAAATTTGGGAATAATATATTTTTGGTTTTGTAAGCCACAGGCTTTTGGGGTACTTTGTTACACAGCAATAAATAGCTAAAGCACATTTTCAAAAATGTGATTCTGAATAAACTATTCTGAACTACTATTTCACCTCATTTCTCCATCTACACACACACACACACACAAGCATTCAATAAAATTCCCTGGTCATGGTATCTATTGAAATTAGAGCTAAGATCTCCAAATTCCACCAACTCACAACTATATTCTTTGCATTTATTCCCTCGTCCATTCATTCATTTATTCAACACACTCTCTCAAGCAAACTCATTCCAGGTAATGTTCTAGAAACCTGCTTGTCACTTCAGTACAGCAACAAGCACAAGAGCCCTGGGGACCTACATACTGGCAAAGGAGAAACAAACAGTATGTAATATGCTCCATAGTAAGAAGAGCTAAGGAGGTCAAGCAAAACAGTGACTCCGATCAATCAAACTCCATTTTCTGGCTCTCACAATGCACCAGGGCAAGCAGGGCATGGTGCTACAGAGCTATAATCCCACCCCTCGGGAAGCTGAAGCAGGAGGATCACTGTAAGTTCAAGGACAGCCTGAACTACATAGCAGGACTGTCTCAACACACACACACACACACACACACACACACACACACACACACACACACCTGAAAGCAGTTTCCCTCCTTGTGCCTATGCAAAGCCAGGCCTCTTCAACCTTACAACTTCCTTCCCAGGGCAGAGCTGAAGCCATATCAGCTTCTTCGTCACCTCCAGCCACAAGTAGCATGTGTCCCTACCACTCGCAAGCTATGAAAATAAAATACATTTGGCCCTGATGATGCAGGAAAAAAAACTGATCTAGGGTGGATGACCTCCAATAGAGAACCTCCAAATGACATAGAGAAAACCAGTCTCTCAACCTGAAAAGTATCTGGGATGAGTTCGTGTACTATAAAACCAAAAAATGAACTTTAGGAAAAAACAGAGGTAATTAGCAAAACATATTTATTGAAAGAAAGAAAGCTCCTGTCCGAGGGAGGGACAGGAGGAGGGTCCCGAGTGGTTGTCCCCCAGAAACTGTCTCTTCCAGGGACTTTTATGGAGGAAAACCATGTGACAAGGCGGGTCTAAGGTGGTGGAGAACATGGAAACTCGCTTAGGTAGGGATGAAGTGGGACAAAGCTATAGTCAACCAATGAGGGCACAAGCACCATTGCTCAGGTAAAACTGATGAAGTCCAGGACCAAATGGGAAAGCGAGTCACATAGCAAGCGGGAGTGAATAAAGAACAGATCTTTATCAGGTAGCCATCCGGTAGTAGTTGGATTAATGATTCTTCTAGCTCCCTCAGGGTGATGGTCAATCTCAGATATCAATCTTTAAGGAGGTCACATTTGTTCGATCTTTGGTCTTTAGGTCTAGCCCACAGCAGGAGCATCCTTCCCTCTCATAGTTGCTGGATATCTTGCCTTCTGTATTATCTCCTTTGAGGGACTAACCCTGTCTGACTGCCTATAATATTTCTATCTAACTCGGCTGCCTGCAACACTGACACCTTGCAAGCAGTGTGAGAGATGTGGCCTCAAGAAGAGCTGCACAGTGGGAGAGGAGCTGAGCCACTGCTGGGCAGTGATACCTCCCTGGTTCCCTCTGGCTGTGCCTGGCCCTCCTCTGGGCTACAATGAAGCCCAGGGTCGCTGTGCCAAGGAGGACAGATGTCTCCAGTCTTGATCTCTGAAACCCCATTACGAAAACTGCAATTTGCTTTCAGAGCCATTTCCTCATTTTCTTTTATTTAGTGCCTCAGCCAAAAAAAAAAAAAATTAAAAATCAACAACTTGCAGGGGCAACATATGGAGCTCTCTCCATCTTTAGACAAACTGATCAGATGTTCTTTCTCATTCTCTGCAGCAAGAAATATGAGCTTACCTGGTAATCAGCTTAAAGAGAGAATCAGAGGCAGACAGGATGGGCATGTGCCAAGGGTAACTGGGTTCTTCATCACCAGCCTCATCCTCTGTCATCATCCTTTTATTTATTTAATTGTGAGACAGAGTCTCACTACGTCAGTAAACTGCCCTAGCTGGGCTCAAACGTGTGATCCTCCTGCCCCAGCCTCCAAGAGTGCTGGAATTAGAGGCGTGGGCCACCACACTTGGCTACCAGGCAGGATCTGAACTGCTTACCCACAGCTGCTCTCCCAAGTGGAGGGATGCATTTGCCTTACAAATGCACATTCGCTGCTCACAGGCCTTCTCCCGAGAACAGAATGGTCCTGTCTAATTGTACAAGCAGCTAAATGTCAGAAGTAATCATTGAGATGAGAGTGGCTCATCAAAGCGAGTCTGAAAAGAAAAGTCTATTTAAAAGCTAAATGGGGTTCTGAAAGGCAGACCTTGAAAAGAGTGATTTCCAGGCTGATTTTATTTTAACGCAAAGGCCTACTCTTTCCTCTCTCTCACTATGATTATTTTATATGAATTACATGACATCAGTCCCTTGGGAAATACAGGGGTGGGCTACATTTCCATGTCTTATAATTCAAAGTGACTTTGGGAGGGTTGAGTTGGAACCTTGTAAATCTTTAAATATGGTGTTCGGGGGCCAATAGATGCCAATGTAGGCACACTGCCATGACCCACAGAGTTAACATCAGCCTGCAACTTGATATCTTCATCAGCTAAAGAAATGTGCTCATCCAAAACACTCTAGCAACTTCCTCTTAGAATTACCAGGGAGCTAAGATGTTAAACTACAGGCAACACAAAACCACCCTGGACTTCTATTAGTGATCACATCTGTGCCAGTTCTGTCTTTGAAACCGAATGTGGCACTGTAGAAAATGTCTTGACCACTTTCCCACAGGAGCACACAGAAATCCGTGCTGGCCGTGGCGGAAATGGACATGCTGAGGATAATATGCTCATCCATACCAGCTCTTTACACCCATTCTAAGGTTCCTTTTCAGGAATGAATTTGCAAGTTGGTCAGTACTGTATACTGACAGTCTTCAGAGAGGACACAGCTCAAGAATCAAGCTGCTTTTCCTTTCGTGGTCCTCCTGTTACTGAACTCTGGGGTTCTGCAGACCTCAGGTCTTCGGTGTACTGAACAAAAGACAGACAAGACAAGCAAAAAAGCTAGAGAGGTTTTACATTTATGAATAGTCAGGAAAGAAGTGGGCTGTGCAGAGTGGCACTGGCCACTGACAGAGCTCATAGTAGCTATGAGGTTAATGGCAGAGGTCTTTTGTATCTGCCCTTCTTCAGGCTGATGTCAGATCCAGGCCATCCAATCAAGAACCTGCTTGACTTTGAACCAGAGGAATTAAAGATAGCACTTTCTGATTGGTCCCAGCTGCAAGGTTTGGAAACCATTCTGTACATGTGGCCTGGATCTCCAGGATTGACACGTCAGGCCCACTTTTTCAGTAGGTGGCAACCCCTCAATCTCCTGCTTCATTTCCATGCCTCTTCCAGTTTCTGGCATAGTAGGGCTATGGCAGTATCACTTCTAATCTCTGCCTCCTTCCTTGCAAGGCCAACCCTACTCTCTACCCCAGTTTGTCTCATGTCTTCCAAAAGCTTTTCCTTTTCTTCAAAGACATCTGGGCTGGAGGTGTAGCTCAGGGATGCAGCATGTGTTTAGTATGTCCGAGGCCCTAGATTCCATCTCCAGCCCTGCAATAAACAGATACAAGCATCAGTTCTATTGGATTAAGCTCCACCCTGACAGTGTGACTTCAACTTAATCTCATCTGCCAAGATTTATTTATATACTGGGGAAGGATTTGAGACAGGGTGACCTTGTGCTCAGAAACAATCCTCCTGGCTCAGCCTCCAGAGTGCTGGAATTATAGGCTGTGACACCATATCTGTCTGCTCATCTGCTGATTCTATTGCAGGCACCCAATTTGATCCATAATAGAAAAAAACCAAGAGGAGGAGTTGGAAAGACTGTTGCAAATATCACAATGCTCACAAAAGACTAATGATTTTCTTTGCATGGAAACATTTACAGAGGCTGAAGTAAGAATACAAAGAAAGTCCACATTCCATTAAGTCTAATCAAACAGAAGTTCAAGGAACCAGCAAGATAGCTCAGCCAACTAAAGCACCTGCTTAGGCAAGCTTAGGAAATTACAGGGACCAGGGTTCGTGATCCTGGTCACCACATGCTGCACTAGCCATGCCCGCAGGGTGGATAGAGCCAGCCACAGAGTCCGGGTTGGTGTAGTGGCATACTCTAATCCCAGCACTGGGGAGGCTTAAAACAGTAGGATCACTATGAGTCCCAGCTGTGTAGTGAGACCCTATAACAACCAAATACATTTAAATAAAGTTCTAGAACCAACTTTCATCCACAGCCTGGCACACATGTTCCCTAGCCAACTCCCCATATCCTGGGATCCTCAGAAAGGTTAAAGGAGTGTTACCTTCCCATGGTCAGCCCTGCTGTCTCTGGATCTCAGGACAGGGCACAGGGAAGCTAGACCCAAGTCTGGGATACCTGGACAGAGTCTGGAGGACTGGAACTGCCCTAATTCCATCAGTCAGAGAGGGCATTTTACACACTAAAATTTTTCAGAGTTCTAAATGTTTCCCAACTCTACATGAGTGATGCCAGGTGTGGTGGTGCACACCTGTAATGCCAGCACTCAGGAGGCTGAGGCAGGAGGATTGCCACAAATTTGATACCAGCCTGGGCTGCATAGTGAGACCCTGTCTCAAAACAAAACAATCAAAAACATCTATATGACTGAAGCAGAAGGAAAGAAGGGAATGCAGTTTCTCTGGGACACTCTCAAATGTGTGAACACTGGGGAATCTAGAACAGCCAACCTAAGTCTTCCTCAGGCTGCCTAAGGCAAAGCAAATACATGCACATACACATGGACACACATCCGCGCACACACATATGATTACAATTTCTCTGCCTAAAATTATCTCCTCCATAATCCCCAGTATCTTAATCAGTTATGACGCTCTTAACATTTTTCTCTGTTTTGTTTTGTTTTTTGTACCAGGAGGCAAACTCAGGACCTCGTGCTTGCCAAGCAGGCACTACACCACTGAGCTATACCCCTGGCAAGAACATTTTTTAAAACTTTAAAAATTCATTCAGGTTTAGGGATTAGAGGCCTCGGATCTGCACCGGCGGTACTATGTCGTTCTGCAGCTTCTTCGGGGGTGAGGTTTTCCAGAACCACTTTGAACCAGGTATCTGTGTGTGTGCCAAGTGTGGTTACGAGCTGTTCTCTAGCCACTGCAAGTATGCACACTCATGTCCATGGCCAGCATTCACGGATACTATCCACACTGATAGTGTGGCTAAATGTCCAGAGCACAACCGACCTGGAGCCCTGAAGGTGTCTTGTGGCAGATGTGGCAATGGGCTGGGCCATGAGTTCCTGAATGATGGTCCCAAGCCAGGGACAATCTCGATTTTGAATATTTAGCAGCTCACTGAAGTTTATCCCTAAATACAAGGAAACTTCTGCCTCCTAGGGTCACTAGATGGGCAGCCCACCCCCACCCCCCACAGATACACAGTGACTACATCCTGGCCTTCACAGCTTGACGTTGGAACCCTAAACACTTACACAGCATTCTGAGTAGGATCTCCTCGGCAAAGTGTTTGTGATAATCCGTAACCTTTTGCCAGGATAGGCCCTGGGATGCATGCTGTCAGCTGTCTTAGCCTCTGGCTCAGAGTCTCCAAAAGGTGGGCTCTGGGCTCACCTTTAGTGATGTTGTGTCTCTACCTCTCTTTTTTTCAGTTAGTTGCCCACTCCCTGGCTATCTGGACCTCCCCTTGTGAGGTCCTGGTCTTATGTCTATCTCTATCTCCTCCAGGCTGTGCTATGACACAGAACTTCAAAGGGAACTGCCCTGGCTAGCTGCTTCAGCCCTGGTCACTGCATGATCTGCTCTGACTAAACCCTCCTAGGGCTGTCAGGGTGGTGATGATCTGTGACCTGCTCGGGAGCAGGCCGATGAGCCATACCCAGAACCATAGTCTTATAGCAGAGAAACCTGGAGATGTTGCACAATTTGCAGATGCAGATTGTTTCACTCAGGCTGGGGAAGCTTCTGTTGCACCATTATCTGATGAGCTCAGCAGTGACTATGGGGTCACTCCCTCTAGTTCACACTTGCAGGGATGTATCTTCTCCATATGTGGCCACTGAGCCTTACTGTGTCAGTGTCCAGAAGCTCTTGACATTTAGGAGGATGGGTGATGTTGAAGCCCTCCCCCTATCTTGAGTACTTTCTGGAGTAATCAGGTAGAAATCAATAAACAGACAAAACCTGAAAAAAAAAATTCACTCATCTCAGGGCCGGGGAGATAGCTCCATGGCACAAGTGCCGGCCTGGGAAGTGCAAGGTCGTGAGTTAGAACCACGTCCCTCCAAAAAAAAAAAAAAAAAATACATTCATCAAACTTGGAAATCCCTTCAAATACTGGGGGTTGGACAAAGTATTCCAGAAATCATCGTCCTCCATTGCTCGCGGTGGGCCGAATCTTCTAAGGCGTGGAGCACCAGATAGGCGCCATTGGCATCCTCGTGGCAACACGTCTGCTCAGAAGAATGAGAATTCCTGAGTAAGCCCAGAGAGCTCTGCGGTCCCTGCCTACAGTGTGCCAGCTCTGGGTGAAAGTCAGCCTTGCACGTTCACCACTAGAGGACGCGGTGGTCAGCGAGATGACTCCAAGGCCACCACTGAAACTCCGCCCGGTTCTTTAGAGTCCCTGCGAGGTGACAGTTGTTCTGTTCCATTCCTGAGCCCAGGCAATGCAGGTTGAAATACCTTCCTGGGGACAGGAATGGGCAAGCAGCCAGAAACAGCTGTGAGCAGTTTGTGGCCCCTACATCAGTTAGAACCGCGCTAGAGGAAGACAGCACCTCCTGGCCTGGCTTAGCCTCCGTGACCCACAGGGTGAGTCCCCGGTGCCGAATGGAAACAGTGAAGCGTGGCATCTATCCACGCAGATACTGCACAGATTTCTCAAGGCCGTGGGAAAGTAAACTGCAAATGTGAGGTTTATTGTTTGAGAACTGCTGCTTCTGTGCCTGCCCCATCTGGGCCACAATTGCAGCTCTCGCTAAGGAGCTGCCCCTTCTGCAGAGGAGTTAGAATGCCTTCTTTTCCAGGCCTACTGCACAGAAGCTTATGTGATGAGCAGCATACTTTTAACGGTAACATCATTCATTAGTACTTTATGTAAATACGGAAATAGTAAAACCAGGGTAGGACTACTTGTTGAGGTAGAGGCAGGAGGATCATTAGGGGTTCAAGGCCAGCCTGGGCTGCACTGTGACACCTGTCTCAAAAAAAATCCTCTCTGAAGAGCCTTTCAAAGATAATTCCTGCCAAACTCATGCTCCATAATCCCACAATGAATTATACAAATAGAGCACTATAGTGAGAGTTCTGTCTAACCAGTTTTGTGTCACCTGACAACAGTGATACATTCTGAGAACTACACTGTTAGTTTATTTGTCCTTGCAAGCATAATGTACTGTCAGACTTGGTGGCACATTCCTGTAATACCAGCACTTGGGAGGCTGAGACAGGAGGATTGTTTCAAGTTTGAGACTAGTTTGGGCAACAAAGCGAGCTCAAGGCCAGCCTAAACTGTATAGCAAGATCTCATCTCAAGAAGACAAAAAAATAGTGTACTTACACAGACTAAGACGGCTACTGTGTCACTAGGTGACAATATCTTATTGGGCTGCCACCAAATGTTGTTCTTTGATAACTACTGAGCTCCCAGATATTATAGCAGAAATGAAAACTATGATTTAAATAAACTACTCCCAATAGTGGACATGAAAAGGTGCACAACAGAGACAGGACTTTTCAGACAGCTAACCATATGTCACAAAGAAACTGAGGTAATCTCTGAGGCTCTATCTGCAAGTAAAACCTTTTTGGTTAGAATAATTACAAGCTAAATCTCAGGGGACAAAAAAAACCGTTCAGAGCTTTGTTAGTGAAAATAGGCTTTCCTGAAGTACTGGACGCCATGTCTCCCATTCTCAAATTACTCCAGGACCACTGGGAAGAAACTCATCCTATTACATTTCTAGAAGAAAGAGAGGCTGGGGAGATAGCTCAGTAGAATAAACACTTGCCTAGCAAGTGCAAGGACCTGAGCTCAATCCCTGATTCTGCAAGAAAAAAAAAAAAAAAAAAAAAAGACAGGAGTAGGTACATTTCTAGAAGAAAGAAATGTTAGAGCAGCAACCCAGGAGTCCTTTTCCAAGCTGTTAGTCAGCTTCACAGCTGCCTGAGACAATTAGCATTTGGAAAGAGAAGCAAGCAAGCAGTTCACTCAGCTCCAACAGGGCACCCCAAAAGGTAGCAATCTCTGGCTGAGGTTCAAATGCTAGGGGAATCACAGGGCAAAGCAGGAGAGAGAAACACAGATAGACAGACAGACAGACAGACAGACAGACAGACAGACAGACAGACCAGGCTTGCTCTTTTTTTAGCAGCCCTCTTTGAAGAACTAAAATAAAAAAACAGAGTCCCCAATATAAAAGGCTGAATCAAAACATGGACAACTGAAGTGAACTGACAGTTCACAGAAATACAAGTGACCAATAAATTCATGAAAAAAATGTTCAGTATCTCTAACCATTCAAGAGATGCAAATAGCGGCCAGAGAGATAGCTTAGTAAAATAAGCGCTTGCCTGGCAAGCGCACGATCCTGAGTTCAATCCCCAGTACCGCAAAAAAAAAAAAAAAAAAAAAAAAAAAAAAAAAAAAAAAAAAAAAAAAAAAGAAAAGAAAGAAAGAGATGCAAATTAAGAAGTACATGTGAGTCATTTAAAGAAAACTGAATGTACCTTGAGATCATATTGGTAAGTGAAGTAAATCGGGCACGCACGTTTCAACATTGTATGGTTTCTCTTATATGAGAAACCCAAAGCATGAATACACTAGAGAGCAAACCAGAAGATAGCAGGAAATAAGGAGATCAGTCTTGGACAGAACGGAAGGGGACCAAGAGATGGAGGAGGGGAGCAAAGGAGATGGGAAAAGTATTAAGATGTGGTATGTACATGGGTCACCTCCCCACAAGGAAGGCCACTGTTACTTACTGCAGACATCTACTAAAGAAAATTTAAGGGCCAGGGAGATAGCTCAGTGGCATAACCACCTACTTGGCAAGCACAAGGTCCTGAGTTCGATCCCCAGTGCCAAAACATAAATTAAATTAATAATAAGAATAAACAATTTCATTTATACAATCAAAAATAAAATGTGTACAAAAGCACAGAAAAGGCTATCTACCAGGGCTCCCATAAGGTTTTTCCTAAGGAGACCAAATGAGATTATAGTTTAATATTGTTCTTTTGTTCGTCTACAAGAATGATTGTTCTGAAATGAACATGAATTTTTTATAATTTTAAATAGAGGAAGAAGCACAAGCAATAAAAGAAACAATAAAACTAATTTTAAAAACCCACATGTTTAATTAACTTTCAGGTGTAGAGCATGTTATCACTGATTGCAGTTTAAATCACATCGATTGCTGAATCCTTAAATAAAAATTAAATAAAATATGAAAAGCAAAAATTAAAGATTTCTGGGTGGAGATCCAGATAAAACTGCTTGCAGACATAAAAATAACTTCCAGGTGTGGTCAAATTAGCAATGCTAAAAGAAACAGAAACTGGGGTGGAAATATTTTCCAACAAATTGTTGCTGAACACAAAAGTCTCTGATGGGCCCACCAGATAGCTCAGCAGACTAAAGCATCTGCTTAGGCAGAATGCAGCAGCTGGGGTTCCATCCAGCTTGCCGTGTCAGGCCCACCCACCCCCACCTGGGGTGCACTGGGATGAGGATTGAGACTGGGCGTGTTGGCATGCACCTGTAATCCCAGCACTTGGGGGGCTGAAAACAGGAAGATCACTACAAGTCTGATCTACATAGTGAGATGCTTTAGACTCTGTACTAAATGTATATTTTTAAAAAATTTTTGAAGGCCTGATAGTAAATATTTGAAATCTGAGGTCCGAACTGCCTTTGTTGGAAGTACTCCAGTATGCTACACTAGCGCAAGAGTGGCCATAGATAATCTGTGGATGGGTGAGCACCACTGCTAAGCGACCAGACCCAAATTACAGTAACAGCACTCAATTGTTTTTACCAAAGAAGGCCTTCTATTGAAGCAGAAGAATTCGTTTCCTTAAAAAGAAATATCAGAGACAAACCCTGCATGGCCTCCCTTCTAGGAGAAATCTAATAAAGCTGAATTCACAGAAAGAGGAAAATGGCAGTTACCAGAGGCAGGGGGTAGGCGTAGGGGTTTGTGGAGGTCAGCGGGCACAGAGGCAGGTAAGAAAAAGAAATTCAAGAGATCTGTTAAATAACATGGTGACTACAGTTAATAATATACTCTTAATATAATAGAATTTATTATAATAGATTTTAAAAATAATAAAAATAATAGAGTAGATTTTAAGTATCCTCACCACAAATGATCTGAGATAATTGCATATAGATTGGTTTTTTATTAGATTGATTTAGCCAGTGTGCACAATGTATCCACATTTTAAATTTACTTGTTTGTTGGTTGGTTGGTTGATTGGTTGATTGGCTGGTTGGTTGGTTTTCTTATTCTGAGACAGGGCCTCACTATGTAGCCCAGGTTGGTCTCAAACTCATGGTGATCCTCCTGCCTCAGCCCCCAGTTGCTGGGATCATAGGCATGCACCACCAAGCCCAGCTCAAATCATCATGTTTTATAGCTTATGTATATAGACAATTACCTTTTTTTTTTTTTTTTTTTTTTTTGGTACCGGAAATCAAACTCAGGACCTTACACTTGCCAGGCAGGCACTGTGCCACTGAGCTATAATATATCCCTTGTCCTATGCACAATTCCTGTCAATCACAACAAATTCGTTTTTTGAACAAAAAATAGGTTAAGTAACCAAAATGGGGGAAGGAAGCATAGTAGGTCTAGTCACTTAATGCCAGGATATGTTTCCAGGAAATTAAAAAGTTGAAAAGAAACTTGTGTCCATCCAATAAACAACAGTACAATATGATAAGCTAAGGAACCCTGATAAGATAGAATTACCTGGCCAAGTGTGGTGGCACACCCCTGTTATCCCAGCACACAGAAAGCTAAGGCAGGAGGATCACAACAAATCTGAGGCCAGCCTGGGCTACATAGTGAAACCCGTAATATTCAATTATTTGTCCAATCTTGCATAACTATATCAGTTAACCTGAGCAACAGATTTGATGATAAAAATAGATAACATAGCAACCATTGTTAATTAGCTGTTCTTGTTTTGAAAATCTATAGCATATGCATTGTTGTATGTTACCCTGTTTCTATTTTTGCTATTTGTTTCTGCTTTTGTTTTTACTCTTCAAAATAAGTAAAATAAAATGTTAAAAAGGAACTACTTCATTGTAGTATGTTCATTCATTGCAAATGTGCTTGATTTATGATTCTTAATGATTTTTAAGTACTTGCATTACTCACAACACTTTATCCTTATTGTTGGGAATATCACAGTTCCTACAGCATTGATTTCAGCTTAAGTGTGCTTTTTGCAAATGTGTTTTGTTCATATTAACTGGAAAAGTAAAGGTGATCACATTGGAATCCAGGATACTAAGGAAACAACTTGGAAAATTGCTCTGGGGAAACAGTAGGAAGAGGCTTGGAAATGTACAGAAGTTTACTGCATCTGTTCTGAGTGGGGTACCCAGTATCCACCTTCCCAAGATGGTCTGACTCTGTAAGGTGATTGTCTTCCCATTGTTTAGGTTATTTTTCAACTGTAGATGTTAAATTGTAGAAAACTGTTAATCCTGAGCATTGAGATGCACAACTATAATCCCAGCATTCAGAAGGTTGAGGCAGAAGGACCACTGCCAGCTCAAGGCCAGCCTCTGCCACATGGCAAGAGCCTGAGACAGACAGAAAGAAAGAAAGAAAGAAAGAAAGAAAGAAAGAAAGAAAGCAAGCTCTTAGTAATGCAAATAATTATCCATTAAAAGGTGTATATATATAATTTAGAAAAGTTACAAATATCTGCCTATAGAAAGAATCATCTCAAACATTACAATTTATTGCCATTTAGAAGCAATGTACAATAAAATAGTAATAATATAATATAATATAACATAACATAATATATATATATATATATATTATACAGTGCAAGCCACACTTGCAATTTTACTTATTCTAGCAGCACATGGAAAGTATTAAAATGAGGTGAGACTCATTTTAATATTTAATTTGGGATATTTGATATATTGAAAATATTTAAGCAAGTGATAAACATGAAATGCATTGAGATATTTTAATTTTTATATAGTCAGTCTTTTT
>PVKN010013396.1:0-19967 GCA_004027915.1 Capromys pilorides | reverse complement strand
CAACCCAGGGCAGACGGGCACAACCCACTTCTCTTGTCAGCGATGTGTTCTGCTCCAGCAGGTCACCCAAGCCCTTGGGGCATGGTTGGTGGATGACAGGTATTTATTTAAAGAAAAAAAAATCTGCTGGCAGTTTTGGGTCACAGAAGGCAGCAGAGAGGAAAATAAATATCTTCATGTTTTCCCAGCTGGGTCCTGAGGCAATAGTCTGGGTGAGGTCCCCTGGCAGAGAGCTCATGGCCAGGGATGTCTTCTTGCTCACTTCCAAATGTCAGCATCCCAGTAGGAAGCCTCTGGCACGATCTTGCAGCCAGGAATGGACTGTGGCTGACAAGTGCAAAGGCGCATCTGGACCACAGATTGCTGAATGAAACAGCTCATATGTACAGTCCATGGACTTTCTAAAGCACAGCATGAGGCAGTAGGTCCAGGCCAGTCACTGAGACACAGCGACTGTTACCTGGGCCACAGATGCAAGGACAGGGCCCAGACCGGCCTGGAGAAGGAGCAGAGATGGGGAAACTGCTTGTCCTATCTATGCAGGTCTGCATGGCTACCAAGACCATCAAGGCCTTTTGGGGCCAATGGTTACTACTGTGCCATCATGCCCTTGGTCTTCATTGAGAATATCCTCTCTGTCCTCCCTATGTCCTCTCTTGGCAAATTCTCAGGCTTTCCTCTGCTTGGACACTCACACTATGTACTGCTTCTATGGCAGGCAACAAACAGTCTTCTGGTATAGCAGAATCCCTGGCCATGAGTGATTTGGGGTTGGAGCTGCATTTCCCAACCATTACACTGAAGGGTAGCTTGATTATGCTTGATACAGGCAGGTGTGATGCATTATTCATTGAATAAATAAATTAATGCAAAAACGATATCCCAGAGCTCATGTACCACTCACAGGCTCTGTTAATGCAGAAGGCTGGATGGAATAAGGGATTGCCTCCCTCCAGCCACTATGAGGCAGCCTTTGGGAAGGACAGGAATAAGAGTAAACATGTTCAGTCCTAGAGGACAGAGAGACCTCTCTCAAAATCCACCTTCCTGCTCAAACCCCAAGAGCCTAGCAAGCTTGCTGAGTACCACGAGTGTGCCTTACTGGACACTGCCCTTCCAGCTGAGACAGCATTTGTCTGCAGCATTTGCCAAGGTCTCTCTTGGCTGAGTCTATGGAGTGCTCACTGGGAAACATGCTGGGTGCCTCCCTTGGATTTCTCTACCCCAAGCTCCCTCTCTTCCCACCTGTAGCTCCTTGTATACCATATTTGCCCAGAAATCCCCTTCTCTATTTCCCAGCCATGATCTCTGGAAGGGACAGAGAGAAAGGGAATGGGACAATCTCTTCCCATAGCCCCCACTCCTGTCCTGAGGTCCCTTTCTCAGTTCTTAGCATATTTGCACTCCTTCCTTCCTTCCTTCCTTCCTTCCTTCCTTCCTTCCTTCCTTCTTTCCTTCCTCCCTCCCTTCCTTCCCTCCCTCCCTCCCTCCTCATTCACTGGCACACTGGTATTCATCAGGTGCCCTGCTCAGGTTTGGAGGATGGCTCAAGCTCAGAGCCCCAATCTCCTACAGCTTGCACTGCAGATAGTGGCAGAAAATAATATGCAGCAGGAGTCAGTGTTATGGTACGGCATGATCGAGGCTGACAGGTGGGAGCAGGGCTGAGTTCAGAAGTAGGGTCAGAGGCTGCTTGGGGTGCCTTAGGAGAAGGGAGGAGAGGGAGGCAGAGTGGGCCTCCAGAATTAGGGACAAGGGTCCAAGAAGACAGGCCAGCCCAAGCCCAGCCCAGTGGTAGAGGGCCAGGGGAGCATGCACTGTCCTCCCACCTTCTTACTTATCCTGCCCTGTCCCACTTCCTCCTCCTTTATAGCAGAGCATTCTTCTGGCGAGGAGGTATACATTCATCTGTTCAATAGGATATCAGACCCCAGGGGCGGGACTCTGCTATGCCCCACAGAAAGTGCCAGAAACATGAAATGCCAACACAGGTGGCTGGGTAAACAAATACGCAGGTGATAAAAGGACAGAGCCCTACATGCTGCCCTTAATGCCTGGGGACAGCCCTGAGACAATGTCTCTAGTGCATGCCACCAAGGTATGTCTCAAGATGCTGGTTCCTAAGCCCAGATGTTATGCTCCTCTGATCATCCTACAGGGACACATGCTGGCCTGTGTTCATGGATAGGAGACCCACCTCAGAAGATAGACACCAATCATGAGCCATGCACTCAAAATGATCTTCAGGTGCCTGGATGAGGCTGAGTGGCCTGAGCATCTTGCAAGCCTCAAATGTCAGAAAACCTAGCAGATACTCACGGACAGTGTAGTTTTGCCTCCTAGAGGCTTTTGTTCCTCCCACTGTCTCTGGGAAGGGGGTATCAGCTGATTTCCACCTACTCTTGGAGCATGGATTCCCACTTGCTAGGCCCTGTGGGTATCCTGGAGGGTCACACTTCCTCACATCATCTAGGATAAAGTCCTCACTTAAATTCTACGTGACAGCCAGAGCATTTGGGCAGGGCATAGAAGCCACCCAGACTTCCCAGGGTGGGTGGGGCTTTGGGGAACGAGGAGGAGAGCTGGTTTCAGCCAACACCAGTTGGTGCACACTCCACTTGGAAGCCTCAGATGGGTGGGGACACAGAGTACACAGCAAACAGTGCCATCTAAAGGGCATTTAGGCTTCTTAAAGACATTCCATTAAAAACCCTTTGAGGTTAATTTGTGAGCTCAGAAAAGAAAATTTCAAGTGACTTTTGTGTCACCCTAAAGGAAAGGGCCACAGGCAGCCTTTATCAAGGAAGGTGTCTCCTCAGGACAGGAGAGCGGCCTGTGGTTCTTGATTTCCTGATGCCTCTTGATCTCCCAGGCGCCAGAAACCAATGGTGTCCATCTCCCAAACAGCTGGTTCCTGGGCAGAAATTGGTGGGGCTAGGGGTGACATAGGGCCACTTATGCTGGTAGAAGTCACAGGTGGGGATGGGTTGCAGTCTATAAGCCAGCTCCTCAAGGGGTCTCGAGAGTTCTCTGCCCACAGGTGGCTCAGTTTGGACAGAGCCACTATATAACTGCATCCTCCCCCCTTCTTTCCCTGTACCTGTGAGCCACTGGGGACTGTGGCAGGCAACTTACGTTCCAGTCGATAGTGACAAAGAAAGGGTGACGCTTAATTTCCTCCACTCCATCAATGCCAGCACCTGTCATAACAATAAAGCAGAGATAGCATATCAGAATGGAACCAACATCACCTGTTGTCCCTGATAGCTCCTAATATGGCAGCTGGAGGGGCTGGGGCTGCGGGGTGGACCTGTGAGCTTAGGCTATTGCTACTCTCCTGTGAGGCCTCCATTCAGCATGTGACAGGAGGGCTGGGCATGAGGTGGTGAAAAGAAGGCATCGATGAGGATCTGGGGCTTCCTGCTCCAGGCCTGAAAACACCAGACACTGAGAGGGGACAAGTGGCTGTCACAGCTGAAGACCATCTGTTTGAGATGTGTGGCATGCAGCCTCAGGCAGGGCCTCTGGGAGCCAGACAAAGCCCAGCAGCATGGAAGGGGCCCTGGACAGAGCACCTGGACCTGCCGCTGGAAGCCTGGGCAGGAAAGGAAAGAATACTGCAGGGCAAGGCAGAATTTTGGCAGGACTAAGCCCAGGCATTCTACTCAAAAAATTTTTTAAGTAAACTTAAAACTATTCTATAAATAATGTCTGTTAGCTAAAGGAAAGAAAGCCTTCAGCTGTGTGAGGTCAGTACTTTCACCAGAACGGCAAGGCCAGGAAAAAGCCTGATTCTTCCCCACTGTGAGTCAGGGGGCAGGCTAGTGGGAGAGTGGGCAGAGGCCAGATCGCCTGCCAGCTCGCACCCAAGTGCGGGAAGGCCTGGGCTCCTGTTCTGCACATGGAGCTCCTTCTCGTGGCTCTGAACCGGCTTCCTTTAGAGTTCATCTCCACACTGCCTAGCTGATCCCATCCACCCATCCAACAGGGAGTTCCTTCTGTAGGAGAAATATAGAGCAGGGAGGCAGGACTGACGGGCAGCACAAGGGCATCCTGGATCCTGTGGTGACCTGTCCTTCCCATAGCCTCCTTGTCTGCTTTGTGAAGTTAGGGGCCTGGCCCTTCCCCCACAGTATGCAGGAGTCACTGGAAAGAGAGAGCTTTGGTGGGCTCCATGGCTCTGCCCTCACCCTTCTATTCTTGTGCATGGAGGGATATGGACAGGAACTTAGGAATAAACTCTCTCTATATAGATGGCAGCCCAGGGCACCTCCTACCTCTCCCTTGGAGACTGTCTGGACCTTGTAATAGGAAAGATCTGCTTTGACCAAATGTCCTATAGTATTTTCTGGTCCCTCTCTGTCTGGGGCTGCTTGGGTCTGAAACATAGGCAGGGAACTGGAGAAAGGTCCAGGAACCAAGAACTTGGTGGTTGGCTCCTCACCAGGGGACAGAAACAGCCTATGAGTCTCTGGTTTATCATTATGAAGTAGTTGCCTTACAAACAAGAAAACTGAGGCAGAAATTAGTTGGGCCACTTGTTCCAGGGCATACCAGCTATGTGTTCTAAGGATTTGAAGGTAGATTTGGGGCCAGTGGCATAAGTGCCTGCCTGGCGAGTGCAAGGTCCTGAGTTCTATCCCCCCACCTCAAAAAAAGAACCTGGAAGATGGATCTGCCAGTCCCTTTCCTGATACTCTACTTCAATTTTCAGATCCTTGGGATCTGGATCTTTCTTCATTGGCCAACAAAGTTATGCCTCCCCACAGTCATCCATCTATGTGTCTCTCTTGTTCTGCTGGAGACCCCAAGTCCAGGGTTCAGGATCAGGCCTGCGCATTCTCAACCCCCTGTGGGGTTTGATGGGTGCTCAAAGGCTGTTGAAATCACCTCCAGGATAAGTGGCCTGGCTTCGCCAGCCATCTTCCCATGACCATCCCATACCTCCTGGCATGATGACCAGAATTCCAGGTGAAAACTTCTTCATGGCTCTGACTGTTGGGAGTGCACCTTTGCCTCATGGCTCTTCTCCTGCCAGCCATGCAGCTGGATACTTGTAGACACCTCAACACCCCACATTTGTACAGTGATGCATGGCCCATGTTTCCTTGATGCTTCACACTGCATACTAATGAATTTAACTCCCTTTCCTCACTTGCCAGTGTGGTCCACAGAAAGGACAAGTGCCATGTGAGGGAGATGCAGGCACTGAAGAGCTGGCCGCTGGGAGACTCAGCCAACATGCTCTTACTTGCCTCCTGTCTTCCTCTACAGTTAGCATCTGGGACTCTTTGGGTTTTGAGCCCAGGGTGAAAAGAGCTGAGGGTGAATGAACACTATTGCTCTGACAGAGAAAGGTGGAGATGGAAGACCCAGCTCCTCAAAGCCTGTATCAACCTTCGAAGAACAACTGTGCTTATGGTGCTGGATTTTAGTATTATTTATCCTCCCCCAAAATGTTTTAAAATAGGTTATTTTGCACTTGGCTTCCCTTTAATGTAGACCAAACAGATCTAAGAATTAGTAGTGAATGGTAGTTGGATTGGAAGGGTGAGAAAGTGTGTGTGCTGCTGACTATGCCAGGAGAACACCTGGCCAACACCTGACCCGCACCCTCCTCCAGGAGGGTGCCTGTGACTTGCCTCCATCACAAAACACTGGCAAGATGCAAGGCTCACAGTCAGAGATAGAATGGAAGAGCAATACTCTCCCTTGCTTGGCTCAGTGATCTTGCACTAACTTCCACAGTGCACAGGCAGTTCAGTGAGACTCATGAGCATTCAGACTTAGTCTCTGCAGCAATCACCTCAATGAGGTTCTGATCACTGGTGGGCTATTTCCACAATGAGTGCCCAGGACAATGTTGGTCTGCACCGAGGTCTCTACTTCTGCTCCTGCGAAGGATGCAGTACATGTCTGAGATGTGATGCAGGGTGGGGAAGGGTCCCACTCTCACTGCCATCTGACCCGGCTCCTCTACTTCATGCATCTAACACAGTAGCCCCCTCATTTCATTGTGGGCTTCTTCATTTTCAGAAAATAGTCCCAAAAGTTCAAATCTTCCAAGATTTTCCTTGTTATTTTTATGTCTGCACATAGCTCTGGGAAATAGTTGATTTCTTTGCAACATTTGCAGTTTTAGAGTTGTACAAAATCTACCTGGAAGTCTTCCAAGTACCCAGAGTGCATCATTCTCCAGGTGACATCCAGGATTGATTTAAATATAGGCATTAGCTCTGCTTTTTGTTTCTGAATAATTTATGGGTTATCTACCCATTACTTCTTTAGTTTCTTAAAGTGTTTTCTGCTCATCCGGAATGTCATCCATCTGATCTTCATCGTCCTTGCCTAGCAGTGGCTGTATCTTAAAGGGCACTGCAGGGGCAGTCAGGGCAGGCAGGAGTGTGCAGTTCTCCAAACAGCCTCAGCCCTGTGGGTTCTCGAGGCTTCCCTGTGCTGATGGAGAATGAACCAGCTCCAAGTGGAGGCAGGAGCTGTCTTTATGGTCCTGAGAAAATGGCAAGAGGTTGGCTCATGGCATGAGTTTATAGCACTGCTTATGGAAACCTGGGCAACCCCTTCAGCAGCTGGGATCAACAACCCTTGACTGCATGGTTGTACATTTTTTAGAGTTCACTGACAGGCAGGAAACGACAGAAACAGAAGTCACTGGCAGTGGGAGCTATACTCACAGTGCCTTGGAAGACCACATGGTTACATTAGTTGGTGATTGATTACTGGCTGCTTTGTGTTCATCAGCACATTTAATTCCTTCCTAGTCTTTGACTGGAGTTGCCTGGGAGTCTCCCAAGAGTGCCTGGGTGGAGCTGTACGTACCCATCAGGTGTGAACTAGAGAGCTCTCATTTTGGCAAGCAAGACTGGAAAGCAGGTTCAGTAGGCACATGCTCCCTGCAACCCTGGCTATCCTGCAGAAGAGTCAGGAGTGGGAAATACTGGTTCTGAAGACCATCTCTTCTAGTGCCTCTCACTCTGTGGTTGGAAATTGACATAGCATAAACTCCTGTCAGGAGAGGCTTTACTCAAATCAGGGTGCCACGAACTGCACCCCACTTGGCCTGGCCCTCAGAACGGATCATGAACCTGCTCCCCAGGGTGAGACTGGCTGCCACCTGGGGCCAGGGGCAGTGTAAGATTGATGAGCCCTGATTTTTCAAAGGGAACCCAGAACTTTTCTCAGTTTGCATCACGGGGAACCATGTGATGAAGCTGGCCACTGACTCTCCTTTCCTTTACACTACTCTGAAATTCCTGGACTTGCAAATTATCCAGAGTCACAGAGTTCTGGGCTTGAGGGGGACTTTTCTGGGCATAGTTAAGGCATCTGGATGCCAACCAAAGGCAAGGATCTCCAGGGACTCATCCATGTGGTCCAGACCTGTTCACTGAACGCATCTGTACCTGAGCAACTGCTCTGCATGAGGCTGAAGAGCCCCTGCCTGCATCCTGCGGAGACCCTCCAGCCAACTCTCCTTTTCAGCTGCCCATCCTCATGGAAATCCTATGCACCTGTGACAGATGCGCTGTTCTTTTCTTTCCTGCCCTCCTCTGCTCCCAACGGGACTGAAGATTGATCCTGAGCTCCATCTGCAGCCCTCTTTGTTTTTAGACAGTCTTTCTAGGCCTCTAAATTACCCAGGCCAGACTCAAACTTGTGCTCCTTTTGTCTCAGCCTCCTAGAGTGCTGGGATTACAGCTGTGTGTGACTATGACTGATACGTTTGTGTGGTTCTGTGACTTAGCAATGCTTCTTGGATCTGAACAGCCTTCCACCCTCAGCACACTGCCCATCCCCTGAGAACAACCTGTGTATTCTCACAGGGCGGTTCCATCACCCTGCTCCTGGCCAGAGCTACTTGAGGGCTTCGCACTCTCTTCTATCTATGACCATCTCACAATGCTTAATAAGCAAATGCATGGTGCAGCCCCTTCACTGAAGTGCTCCCTGCCCTCCCATGCTGGAAAAGACCACAGATTGCCCCCACCTTAGCATGGAAGATTAAAGGGGCCAACACTTCTTAACAGAGAGGGAGAGGGACAAATGATGTCACAGCGCTGTATAGGCTGGGATACAGGGCACATGCTTGGCAAGCAAGAGGCCCTGTGTCCAATTCTGTCAGTTACTCAACTCTCCTTGCTGGGACAGAATACCCAACATCTAAAGGAAGGATTGGATTATTTAGCTCACAGTTAGTGGAGGTTTCAGGCCATGCTCAGCTGGCTCTAAGTCAGAGTGGCACAAGGCAGAAGGAATTGTTCGTGGTGGCAGCAAAAAGAGCAAAGCAAGGTGCAGCGACTGTGGCTTCTAGTAAGCCTCTCTCCCCTCCTTACACTGTAATGCATGTTACCTGCCCCAGGGCAGGTGCAGCACCCACACCCACAATAACCAATCACAAAGTCCAAAAGCCACCCAAGACTGCACGAGGCATTAGTGGGGTACCTAGACTCAAACCACAACAAATTCCCAGTGCAGAAAAAGTACAGAAGATTCATGAAAACAGGAACCAGTGCTATGAATGGTTCTTCCAGAGCGGAGGATCTTTAGGTAAATGCCTTCATGGAATGTTTCGGGTTTCAGAAACACAATTTTATATTCCCAAGATTGTGATGCTATAGTTATCTTTCATCTCTTGTTTTTCTAAACCTTGATAGTCTCTGCCTAACTGCTCTGCAAAATGCTAATCCTGCATATTATTCAATGAAAACAAATAAATTGAGATTTTTATACAATTCATTATATCCAACTAATGTGAAATTTCAGGGAGTTCTCTGCAGGGGATGGGAGGAAAATTACATCTTCAGCATAAATTAAAGTAAAATAGAATCAACTGGTGAATTAAAGATAGCTCATTTTTCAAGCCTGACAGGCAAGTGCAAGTACTCCTGTGAGAAATATAAGCTACACAGGAGTTCTTGTTATTCCTGTTCCAGAAAATGCTCTTGATTTCCAATTAAGACTTGGAAGTGCTGAAGGGGGTCTTTGTTGTAGAGTGAGAAATAATGCTTTGCTATCAATGCTTCTTGTTATAGCTTAACAACTGACAGGGTGCTAGAATCCAGCAAAAGCCCACTTTTCAGTGGGTCTTACACTATGTGCCTCAGGGTCAAGGTCCTGCTCTGAGTTCTCCCAGGACAGCAGGAATCTTGACTCTCCACACACCCTTGCTGTTATCTTTTCTGCTTTCTCTCTGGACAAGGAAATTGGAGAGTGACTATAGGAACACTGACGTCTGGACTCTGACCTGGAACCCAGCATGTAAGAATCAGCAGGTTTTGGGGCACCCTAGAGAACACTCACATTCTTCTATTCACTCCAGTTCCTTTAGGGCCCAGTAGCAGCTTGGTGCGACCCAGGACCCGCACACTACCTCTGCCTTCTTGTCACTCACCCCCCCAGCCCATCTGGATGAACCCTCACATCCAGCTTGCTTCCTGTTACTCCAACCATAGACAATTGTTTTCCTGCCTTTCTTGTAACTAGAAGTGCCAGGTGACAATTTTAGCCGGCAAGAAGTGTAGGAAGTCTCAGTGGCTTCCTGATGAGAATGCAGCTATCTGCAGCCATTTCCCACTTTACCCCGCTTCAGTATGGATGTAATGCCTGGAGCTGTTGAAGCTATTTTGTGATCATGAAACATCAAGCATGAAAATAAAAGGGTCATGAGTGGGCTGAGGATATAAACTAAAAAGACAGTTTTTGATAACAAATGTCCATCTGGCAAACCAATGTCTGTAACTCATCCACCACCACACGATTTTTTAAAATAATCTACAGTTTGAAAAACTAAACTGAATTTAAAAATTTGAAATTATTAAAAAGTTAGTTCTTTGTAGCCAAAAGCAATTCTTATGGATACATACATTTCTTTTCATTAGTGAATCCAGGGAGTTTGTCCTTTTATCACTTTTGCAATATCGCTATGAAGATCGAAATGCACAGTGATGGCACCAGAACAGTCTTAATGATTATTATCCTTGTCCCAGAGAGAAGCTAAAACTTGGGAAGTGCAACGGCTTATCTGGCTCAGCAAAAGCCACATGGGTGAGGTGCCCAAGATTGCCTCCCATCTTCCTCAACAATTTCCTGTCAGCGCTTGGGGTCCCAGATGTGGCCATACTCTTGCTGGGACAAGTACAGACTGCTTGCAAAGCGAAGCACAGAATTATAGCCAAGGTGTAACCAGTGGAGACCATTGTGAGGGGGAGGGGCAGACCAGGGCTCTAGGCTCTGAGGAGGTGGAGTTTGCTGGGCTGCAGAAATGAGAGTAAATCCCAGGCAGAGATGTCTACGTGCACTTTGTGGTGGCTGTGGTATTGTAAATCAGTGCACTCTGGCTAGGTTGGGATCCACAGAGCTGGGAGCTGGGTCTCTACTGCTAAGTCTGGGCTGCCGGTCTGGGGAGGTCATCTCTGTGCTGCTTTAACACCCAAAGGCTTTAACAGATGCTGTTAAACTCCGTCTCAGAAGTCAAGTCAGGGGAGAGCAATTAGGATTTCTGAGGAGACACAGAGACAAATCCTAGAGTTGTGTGGTGACTGGCTTAGCTGAGGGCTACAGTCACCAACCTAACTTGTGATGGTTCAAAGTGCACACTTACAGGAAAGATGCTCAGGAAAAATAGAATCTCCTTTGTCCACCTTCTCAGGCAGTGTGGTGAGGTCACCAGCTGCTTGGTCAGGATAAGTCTGAGCTGAGTGACTATATTTGTCCCTGCTGCAAATCTGGGAGTGAACGCAAGGAATTCCTAAACACAGGTCATGGTGCAGCCAACAGAGCATTGCTTGCTTCCCAGATGCAGGGTGATGCTGCCCAGCAGTGGCAGCATAGGCCATTACTCCCACCAGGGCAGTCCTGACATGGCCTTGGGTTGGTGAGTCCTCAGATGGGACCTTGGGTCCTGCCTGGGATTGGCCCCAGTAAGAATACTTCAGGAGGCTTCTGTGGAGTCCATAGTTCCCCTGAACTGGGGATCTAGCCCACACAGCCTGAGGCCACTGCATACACTTCAGTTATTACTGTGGGTCCACAGGCCCAGCCTCGTGACCCATGGGGGCCACCTTGCAAAGGGCTCACAGTGTCCCATTAGCCAGTGTTAATCATGTGTACCAGATTGCTGCACCATCCTCATCACAGTCAAGATGCCATCTTCAGGGCTTTCGGAGGCTCAGCCCTGGGGCAGCCCAGCCCCACCGCAGGTTGAACCTGCCCTCTCTGCAGCCCAGGTCAGCCCCTGAGCACCTCTTGTCAGGTCCTCCTTATCAGGAGACCCACTCTCTAGGGGACCTGCTGGTACTGCTCAGATAGACCCCAGTGTCACAAGTTGGTAGGGAGGCATTGCCACAGCTCTTGGTGGTTAAAAATCAGAATGAGTATAGTAGATGTTGAAGGAATCTGACTGCTGCCAAGCTGGCCAGAGAGCTCTGTAAACCCTGCTCCAGAACAGCTGCACCCAGCGACTCATACCATTTTCTCTTCCCTGCTACTGATACCAACCCAATCATCATTAGTTCCTGCTGCTAACACCAACCCCACTCTGCACATTCCCAAGCTTTGTCCTTGGGCAAGTATGCTTGGTAGGCAGCCAAGACCCCCTTCACTAAACTCCCTGCCCTGCCTCATGACCCTGTGCAACACCCCACGGCCTGTGCAAGAGCTACCAGCCTGGTCTCCAGGGCCAGCACAGTCCCTTTCAGGTTTGCTCTGAGACCAATGTGTCCTCCTGAGCTCACACCTCTGGACTTTCCCTCCTTTTTTCCTAACAAGTATGTCACTGAGAGGCTCGTGAAGTAGAAGTTTTAAATACTCAGTTATATGCCACTGTCATTAAAGGTAACAATGGGGAAACTTTATAAAGGTTATTTTGAAAATAAGCCAGCAAGAAAGAACAACTGCGTGAAAGATAAAACCTAGATTGTAGTTGGAATGTTCATATATTTAATAATGATGGGCTGGGGAAATAGCTCAGCAGAATAAGCACTTGCCTGGCAAGTTCAAGTGCAAGGGCCTGAGTTCAATCCCTGAGAGGATAATACTAGTAACTCATAACAATATAAATTTATATTTTAAGTGTATGAGCATTGCCAAAGTTGTCTAACTGCCCTTTTCCTAAAAGTTGTCCCTCATGAAAGATCCTTCATATTGTGAAATGTTCCAAGCGGGCAGAATGGTGCTTTTAATATTAGTCTTACTTTTAATAATAGAAGAATAATAAATTAATGTGAAAGTTCTCTGAAATTAAAGCTAATATGTGAAAGAAACTTAATGGGGTCTGAGCTTCCTGTGGGGTTGGGCCAGGCAGAGAAGAAAATCTAATTATTGTTGTAAAAATAGAATATTTCTTGATTATGAGGTTAGAGTTAAAAGAGCAGTAGTTGCTTTGTTCCTTGCATTTATTGTACAGTGATACGACCTGGGCAGTGCCTTGCACTCACGCAGCCTAGGCTGGGATCACAGTGGACCTGGCCTGGGACCTCCTAGAGGTTGCCCAAGGTCTCCCCAGCACTAGGACTCCCCTCCTAAATGGTCAAAAGAAGAGAAAGAGAATCAGCGTAGTTAATGCTAAGGTAAGCCTGGGTTCTAACAGCTGCTGAGTTTCTGAAGAGGCAGAAAATAAAAGTGGCTTTTTCGATGATTCTGTCCTTTGTTCACGGAGTCCCAAAAGTGAGGGAAGTGAAATCGGGAGGAGAAAGTGCCACTATTTTGTGTGAAACCCAGTGACTTTTGGAAAACATATCACAATGCTTTGGTGGGACTATATGTTTAAGAAATCCTGACCGGGGGCTCAGACAGTGTAGAAACTATTTCCCCCCTACCCAGGCCCCTTCTGTGCACAGTGACCCTAGCCAGGCAAAGTGTTGCAGTCCAAGTGGAGCTCAGGTAGCACCTTCAGGTTCCCACGGGGTGCAGGAGGCTCCATGGCCCCAGGGACGGGTATCAACGACTCTTACCCAGTCGGTTGCAGGGGTTTCTCTTGAAGAGGGCTCTCAGCAAGCTCTGAGCCTCCATGCTAAGGAACTGTGGCATCCCAAGCTTGGCTCTGGAAGACAAGCACACAGGGTAAGAGTGAGCCACCGAGGGATGGGGTTTCTTCACTTCTCTGAGGACCTGTTCGTTCTGCACTAGCAGACCCCAGAATCACCAGGTCTGCAGAACCCAAACTTTGACCTTAAAACTCTTCTGCCCTTTAAAAATTCTTGAAGATACCAAAGAACTGTTGCTTATGTGGCTTGTATCTATGATATTTATCATTAGAAATTACAAGTCCAAAATTCTTACAATTATAATTTAATAATTCATTTAAAGTATAGTAAAAAAGATTAAAATAGCAATAATGATTCCATTAGCATCAACAATGCTTCCAATGGGCAATCAGCTATAGTTTCCCAAATCAGGACAACAAGCCCCTAGCAGCTCGTGGCACCATCTACGCTTAGGTGCATCTCTTCCTGGCTGAAGACAGCTTCACTCTCACCTGCCTTGACATCAGGCTGTTGCAACACTGTGACGGGCACCTGGGAAAGGAGGACTGCAGACCCAAGGAGACTTTCCACGATTGGGCTCCCTGGCTGACCCTGAGAACCTAGGCACACGCCTGGGTGTCACCCTTCCAAAACCCCACCGCTCCCTGGTGATGGCATGAGTCTAGCCCTGGGCTTGCTCGGGGGGTTATTCTAGCTGTAGAAAGACTAAAGCTTGCTCTCCCCTTTACAATCCCAGTGAGCAAGGGTGGTCATCTCAATAAGCACGGCCATAGTCATGGGCATCCCACAGGAAAGCCACTTTCTGGGAAACTTAATAAAAGGACAGCACCCTAGCTTGGCATACAGGCCTCTGTTCTCAGATTTCCTCCATCCATCACTCATTCCCTATAAACAATAACAGAATTTATAAAAACTTAACTGGCAGTTTCTTAGGTGCCTCTGATTTTATAAAAGCCCCGTGACCAGCTATAGCAGAGTGCTTGCTGCGGCCACAAGGGCAGCCCACAGCTTCTCCACCGAGTGGCACTATTTCTGCTGCCTTGCTGTGTGGAGACACTGACTCGGAGTCCTGGCCACCTGGCTTCTTGCTCTCCTGTGACCCTCATGCCCAGCTCCCATCTGGGCTGTTGTGCCCAGGTGGCTCTGAGCACACTACCGGTCCACTTGGGTGAGACACCACTCCCTTCAGGTCCATGACCAGTGATGACAACTTGCACTCTGGGGCGGCTGCCCCACTCACTTCAGGATGAGGGCCATGGTCTCCTTCCGGTCCTTCCCCTGGAACGGCAGGGAGCCAGTGAGCATCTCGAACTGCAGAGTAACACAGAACAGGATGAGTTTGTTCCTTTCTCCCACATCTCAGTGAAATGGACCTGCTGGCCTCTGCTGGACATGTCACCAGGGAAGCATGGTCTTTGGCGTTCATACAGGAAACAGGTAAACTGTGTGGGACTCAGGGCCCAACCTTCTCTGCTGAAGGCCAGGGAGGAGCTTCATAGTAGCTGACAAGGAAGGGAGATGTTGGGGGGGTAGTATTGCCCCTCATTATAAAGCTCTTTCATACCAGCCAGTAGACAGTAGACCACTGGCATCTCCCAGGTGCAGTCAGCACACACTGTCCAGGGGAAGCTGGAGGCAAGGAAGGACCGAGGGTTTCCTGCTCTCATGAGCTGCCCTTGGCAAAACCAGTGTTGATTTCATGGAGGCGGCGGTGGCAGCAGCAGCCTGGAATCCCACCGTCTGAGAACATGCACCTCTGACTCCTGGTACAGGAGCCAGGGCAGTCACAACAAGAAGTCCCTTCTATACCTAGAACACTGATTCTAACAGAAATGTGCAAGGCATCCACCCTGCTCATCTTCATGGGAAGGAAGCCTGGTGTAGGTGTTTCTACCATCCCAATAAATCTACTCCAGTCTTGACATTTTCATTGCATATGTCTCATTCCCTTTGCAATTTATCCACTAGCATTTTTCCTTTGCATTATAAATATACTTGGAAATGTATAAAGTAGAAAGACTAAAATCACCATCCTGCTCCTATGAAAGGTATGCATGACCATTTGTTATTTCCTTCTAGTACTTTATTAAAGATGTTTTGTCTTGTTCAATTTTATTTTTATTTTTGAAAACCATAAGTAAGGCTTTGCACACTAATTATTAATAGAGTAATATAAATATAAAACTTTCTGCACTTATTAGAAAACCTGTGCAATGTCATTTTATATGTGAACATACTAACACAAGACAGTGCACCTGCTGCTGGGACATCTACTTGCGATGCTCTCAATTTTCTTAGTGTAAGGAGAACATCTAAAAGTTTTCCTGGGCTGGCCGGATAGCTCAGTGGATTAAAGCACCTGCATAGGCAGACACAGAGACCAGGGTTCGATCCCTGACTTGCAGTGCCAGCCCTGCCCCTGGGGCATGCTAAAATGGAGATTGAGATTGGGCATGGCGGTGCCCCCTGTAATCGCAGCACTTAGGAAGCTGAAAAACAGGAAGGATATCTATGCATCCAGTCTGTGTAGTGAGACCCTGTAGACCCTGTACTAAATACATAAACAATTAAAAAATAAAAAAAACATAAAAGTTTTCCTAAGATTTGGAGGCGTTCATATGATAGGACATCAGGAATGACATTGCAAGCTTAAAGTGACAATGCAGTTAACACTTTATTAATGCTACTCATCTGATTTTTGAAAACAAAAAATAATTAGAATACTTCCTTCCCCTGCTTCTTTTCCTGTGATTAGGCCACATGGGAAGATCTTACCTTCTATAAACCCCCAATACAGGTACAAGTAGGCATTTAGTAAATTCGTGACAATGACACGATATTTGTGCAGGCCACATGTGCTTTGGCACTTTGGCTTCATTTCCAGTCCCCTTCAGGGCTCCCCCAATGAGGGGACGACTTCTGTACTATTGTTCTGGAGGGAGCTTCTGGGGAACTTTTCAATCTGGAAACATCTTATTCACTTGGTATGAGTGATGCGCATTCCGGGACCCACGTGTGGTAAGACTTTTGCTCTGGTGCTGGATAACAAAGGCTTCTAGAGCAGACTGGTCAAGCCCTGGCTCATCCTGGGGTTGCACCCTGAGGCACATGTGTGCTGGGGGCACACCCCCGTGATTCATGCACAAATTGGCATCAAGTCAGGTTGTGGAAGTCTACAGAGGGACTTTGGCTAGACCCACAGCTAGCTTCACTGGAGCAGCCATGATCCTGCTAGGAAAAAGAATAACTTGCTATCTTCAGCAGTGGTTCTCAGACTCCAAGGGACACTTTCCAAGTTGGGAGGCACAGCTGGGAGTGATGTGTACACCCAGCCTGAGAAGGGAAGGCCAGGGAGGCTGGCTAGAATACTAAAATGTACAGGATGCCCTACGTCAAAGACCTTTCTAGTCCACAGGGTCAGGGTAAATTCTTGCTTCAAATACCTGACAAACCCCACGCAATGGCCAGTGTGGGCCTTAGGCAGGACCCACCCAAGTTGCCTGAAGAAGGCTGGGGACAGCTGAATGAGATTCTCTGGCAGAAAGACATGAAGCCCCTGAGAGCCCCAGATTCAAATTCATTTGTGGCTCAACATTCTTAAAAACAAAGCCACAAGTTATTAATTTAACCTAAAATGTCTAAGGAGGAAGCCAGCTGTGCCAAGGGTAGCTGGAGTTGGTGGCCAAGTTGCATCTGCTGAATGGGCCAGGACTGCCTACCATTCATGTCCAGTTCCAGGCTGGCAGAGAGTCTAACCCACACAGAGGCCACACTGGGCCAGGAGACACTGTCCCACTCGGGTGGAGGAGGAGGGAGGACGGGCCATTATGATGAGCACATGCATGTGGGGGTGGGGACTGTGATGGTGCAGTTCCTGGTCTCAGCAACATTTGATTATAAGATCCTTCTGGGAAGAATGTTCCTTTCTAAAAGTAGATGCAGAAATATTTAATTCCACATTTATTTTGGCTTGTGCTAAATTTTATAGCTAACTTAAATAAAAGTATCATGTGGAAATCACCACTCCCCTTAGAAATCCTTGTGAAATCAGCGTTAAATCCAAAGTTTGGACCTTTAATGCATTTCCTTTTTTTTTTTTTTTTTTTTAAATGTATTTGGTACAGGGTCTCACTATGCAGCTTGGACTCATAGGGATTCTCCTGTTTTCAGGCTCCCCAGTGCTGGAATTACAGAGGTGCAACATCATGTCGGGTCTGGCCTTGCACTGGGGCCGGGGCCAGTGCAGCCTCTGGTGCCATAGAACAAACCCCATCCCTGCACTTGCCTAAGCATTGCTTAGCCCACCGAGCTGTCTTGTAGGCCCTGCATTTGCATTCTTTTTTGAATCCCATTTCCATTTTGTGACAGTGGCAGGCTGGGGTGGGCAGAGCGAGGCACTTCCAGGACATGCCAGAGACATGAGGAAGGCTTCCCTTCCTTGGCTCCAGGTTCCCTGGACCAATATGAGTGGGACAGTCCCCCTGGGGATGCCTGCCTCTTTGCCCAGGAGGCTACTGAGGACAAGCCATTACCATCAACACTCCAAAGGACCACCAGTCAGCACTCTGTGCGTGTCCACGCCGATTCACCACCTCAGGCGCCATGTACTCTATGGTCCCGCAGAACGAGTAGGCCCTCTTGTCGTGGTCGATGGCCTCTTTACTTAGGCCAAAATCTAAATGTAAGCAAAGCATAAAACATGACCTCAGACTCGGAGCTGGTAAAGGGCTATGCCTAGGCAGACCCTGTCACTCTTGTCAGCATTGCCACCTGGGCATAGAAATGACTGATCCCGCCTTTCCCTCCTTCCCACTCAGAACTCTGCTGAGGGTCACATCAGGCCTAAGCAAGTAAACAGTGTGGTCACTTCTTGAAGCCCAAATCCACCAAGTGGGCTGGTTGTGGCTTTGTAAGGTGGACAGGGCCTTACAACAGTACTAAGAAGTTTTTGGGTGACTGACATGAAGTCCCCAGAGATCTTTGTCCACCTATAAGCACCAAGGGGCCTTGGGCCCCCACTGAAGGTTGAGGATGTAGATGGAGTTGCTTTGGTAACACAGGAGGGAGGAAAGAGGAGGGCTGTGTGGCTCAGGTGGGAGGTTCCTGACTGGCAAATTTTGGGGGCCTGAAGAGTCTGTGCTGAGTGTGAGGAAGAGACCAGGCCAGGGCTAAAGGGACAATATGTAGGGGCCGAGAGATGGCCACATCTGATTCCCAGACCTTGAGGACAGGGGATCTCACAGCAGGATCCGGAAGTAAGAGATAGCCATGGATTACCTGGCAGCCCAAGATTATCACAAGGGCCTCTGTGTGAAGGAATTCAAGGATAGAAATGGGAAAAATCGTGTCCTGCTGGCATTCGAGATGGAGGACATGCCTATGCCAAGTGAAGGAGCAGTCTTGAATGGCTGGGAATGCAAGGACCAGGCTCTCCTTAAGGCTTCTTGGGGCATGTAGCCAGTGGACATCTTACATTGACTCCTGTGAGACTTGTGGCCTCTGAAACTGTAAGATGATAAATTGTTTGTGTTGTGTCAGGGTACTGAATTTCTGGTGATTTACTATGGCAGTCAGAGGAAGCTAATGTAGTGGGGAGTTGTAGCCCAAGATGGTGTTTTCAGTTTGGCTGAATTTGCTGGCAGCCACGTGGTTTTGATGCAAAACGGAGATAGGTGGGCAGCTTCCACACAGGCTGGGGTCATGTCAGGAGAGGCAGTAAAAGCCACAAGACTGCAACAGTGTCATAGGGTGGGGCACACACCAGAGTGACCCTGATGTCTGCCTGGGGTCAGCACTGGCTCAGGGTCACCCTCAATGGTGCCCAGCACAGAGCCCAAGAGAGGCTCAGGCAGGGGTGGGGTGAGTCTGAAAGCTCCCTGCTAGGTGAGGACAGCACAGTAGCCCATGTCCTTGAACATTCAGCCAATCAGAGATGGATGAATGGTTGGTAAATGCCTGTGGGACAAAGGCGGTGGCTGTGAGGTAGTCTTCAACTATATGAAAGCTGAGATGAAGTCACCAAGGAAACCTCTTATCTCTTACAAACCTGTGATTTTGATGTGCCCCTCTTCATCCAGCAGGATGCTGAAAGAAAGGGACAGAAAACATAAAACCGTAAGCCTAAGAGAGACCAGTTCTGCCCACCCCATACGTGACATACAGAGTTGGACCTCACACAGCTTGAGCATCCTGCACTGTACCATCTATTGGGTGTGGAGTGGGGTTCCCAGATGGCCACTTTCCTGTCCCACAGCCTCTGCCAGTCCAGGAGAGTAATCAAGGCATTTTGTTCTTTTTTTTTTTTTGGCATCTCGTTCTTGAGCCTGGGTGCTGCAGGTTTGAGACTTCCTGAGTCCCCAGTGACGGGCTGGGATCAGGTAGTACCTGGAAGGCCCTCCACGTCTGGAGACCCCTTTCTCTGTTTGTGCCCCCCAACCTAGCCTCAGATCTTAGGACCAATCCTGGCCCTTTTGGGTGAGTGCACAAACATGAGCTTCAGAAAGGAGCCTCATGGGGTTCTTCAGGCTTCATCTTGTGGTGAGCTGTAGTCCTAGTAAGACAACTCCCTACGGTGCTCTAGCTGTTTACATCATGAAGGAAAGCTGGCTTTGCTCTCCCTAGTGGTCGAGTCTTGGTAGGTGGACTTCTCCTTAAAGAATGGAGGTTGCCCTATAAGGTTGGGGTGCAGGGATACCCCATCAGGCTTTCTCCTTTGGGCTGCAGGCTGGGGCTGGGATTGTGATGCCTCCAGACCCCAGGTTCCCATCTTTCCTGTCTCTTTTCTGGGCTGTCACTAAATCTCCTGTGTGATCATCAGAGATAACAGCCCAGCATTAAGGAGACTAAAGTGAGGCTAGAGAGAAATAAAAGCAAAATTGTGAGGGGTAATAGGTGGTGATTTTTTCTTCATATTTATTTATTCATTCACTTATTGAATTAATTAATTATTTTTTGTTTTTTTCAGAG